>JAVYIG010006781.1:0-111836 GCA_035222895.1 Strongylocentrotus droebachiensis | reverse complement strand
ATGTCCATGATTTCTGAAACAATGAACTGAATGGTCGTACCTGTGTCAGTTTTCTGTTACAGTATTGTAATGAACTCCTGCAAACACAAATCTTTGATATTGAAATGTTTAGCTCAGAACAGCTATTTATCAGGTAATACCTACCTCATTTAGAAATCAGTAATGCATATTAGAGTTCTGGATTTCAGTTCCATGAAATCTCATATCGTATTTTTGTACTGAAAATGTGTTTACTTCTTTTAAATGTTTCTATTTACAGTGGTTGATGCCTTTATTAGAACATAAATATAACTTACATTTCACAATTTTATTTTAGTTCACAATGTTACTAGTTCACATTAATGGATTTTATTTTTATTTCTCTTGTTATTCTTATCATAATTGTATTTGGTACTTCAAACTATCCTATAATCATACAATATAATGTTGCTGTTTTGAATTTATCTGTATGATGAGAAATGAAATTGTTTAGTCAAAATGATATTTCCGTGTTTAGCATGCATTGTTCAGCTGATAATTGTTTAGTCAAAGATTACGTGTTCGCCTGGGTGAAGATAACCTTTTAACATTGGTAAACTTTGTAGCCTTGAGACTGTGTACTAAATTTTATTGAAATACCCTGCTAAAAGATTGTGTAAAATGACTTGCTTCTGATACTCTACTCACAAAACTTTTATGAAAAACAGTTATGAGCAAAAAAGTAACGTTGATGATTATATTAGTCATATTTCCCAATAAAACTCCACCATCTTTTTTTTTCTCAAGAACTGCCTTGTTTCTTTACGATCAACATATAACCTTTCAGCTAGAACATGATAACCATGGCGTGCAAGAAAGAGACTATACCACACAATCAGACGCGTACGCAGGGTGGGGGGGGGGGTTGGAGTTAAACCCCCCCCCCCCCTCGAGTTTTGTTTGTATGTGTATGTTTTATGTATGTTATTTTGGAAACCCCCTCCCCACCCCCCTTTTTTTTTTTTTTTTTTTTAATAATTTTTTTTAAAAATGAAGAAAAAAAATTTCCAATGGCTGACCTTAAAAAGTGAATTACACCCCCCCCCCAAATGGAAAAAAAATACAAATTTTCAAATTTCGATACCAAAAAAAGAAAGAAAAGTGTCCTCTAACCCCCCCCCCCCCCCCTCCCCCCCCCCCCCGCTTATTCAGCGGCTGGCTGAGTCGTTGCGATTTTTTGGGGACTCTAAAAAAAAAAAAAAAAAAAAAAATGTACGCTTACCACCCCCCCACCCCCCCCCCGCTTATTCAGCGGCTGCTGAGTCGTTGCGAAATTTTGGGCCCGATTTGAAACCCCCCCCCCTTGAAAAAAATCATGCGTACGCCACTGCCAGGCGCGTACGCAGGGGGGGGGGGTGGTTAATTGGGCACATTCTTTTTTTTTTACCCTCGAAAATTTGCACCCCCCCAAAAAGCTAAAAAATCCACGTGTTTAACACGTTTTTTATCCCAGGGGTTAACCCCCCCCCCCCCTTGAGTTATGCCAATGGCTGACCTAAAAAAAGGTGACCTAACCCCCCCCCCCTAACGAAGCCAAAAGTCAAATTTTCAAATTTCGAGACACCCCCCCCCCCCCCCCCAAAGAAAAAAAAAAAAAAAAAAAAATGTCAGTGCATTGTAAATTTGATTTTTCTTCAAATTTCATTTAAAAATCTTTTCATATTTGATAAATATGGTGCATTGGCATATGGGCTATGGTTGGAGCTTTGGATGAATATTGAACCGCGTTGGTGTATTATGTGGATTTATCATATTCAGATTTTGAATATTTTGTAGCCAATTGAATAATATTGAAAAGGATGCAATTCATAGTTGTACTCGATAATTTTCACCTAACATATTCTCTCTCTCTCTTGCATAAAGAAAATATGAAAATAATATTTTGCCTTGATTAAGAAATTTGTTAATGTTATCAGTATTAAACAGGGAGAAGGTAAGGGAAGGAAATTAATCAAAACAAACATTGAAGAATACAATTCAGTGTTCTTTCGTGATGCATAAGAATGAAAGTACATTAAAAGGTGAAATAATAAATTGAAGAGCGATGATAAATCAATTCTTTGACGTTGATTGTTTGAATAAAAAAAATGAAACAATATGGTCTGAGGGTCATATATCTTCGAATATTAGATAGTTTTATCCACCATCGTGTTGTTGAACACTTTTTGCAATTTAATTTGAATGCGGTGACTTGTCGGTTACGAGCAGAAGGTCATTTCAGGCTTCGATATTCTATAACACTAGAAGCTATCTAGACAGTAATTCAACAGATATCTGGGTAGAGACACTTCGTTTCATCAAGCTATATCATCTCACGAATTCTACTCCAACACTGCATCGGAATCAGGTAGGACCAATATCCCTTACGTTATGCCTGTTGGACACGATACGTCTTTCTGATTCCGTCAGCTTGTAATTGGATTGACAATGATATCGATTATTTAGAAACGCTAAATCAAAAAGTACCTTATCGCTTACTTAGTAACAGAATTTGAAGAGAAACAATAAACTATTAGATAGGTGAATCAATCTTTATTACTGAGAGAAAAAGTATGTTTTAATGGGATCTTATAAAAGTGGCAAGACAGGTTAATTATCTTCCGAAGCAGTCACTATTAAACGTTTTTCGGTCGTTGAGATTAAGAATTTGGGAATAATTAATATATATTTAGTTGTTGAGCGTAGGTCTGCATTTCTTTAGACATTTGTTCGCCTCTTGTGCAACGGGCTTTTAGTGCACATTAATCAGGAGCTATGCTTTGGCAATTTTGAGGGGTACGATGGCCCAGTGATCTCGTAAACGGGAGGTCTAAAGGGTGCTAGTGTCTTTTGGTAAGACTTTAATCCACTGACTTACACCTACCTTCATAAATTGGTATTTGCTTTCAAAATACTAACTGTTTTCAAACTCAAAGTTGGGTATGAGCGATTATTATTATTGCATGTTTGTATTTAGGTAAAATGTACCAGAAATTGGTTAAACATTACCTAGTGTTGGTTCTTTGTCTTACCCAACAAACATGTATGGTTCTTTTTTTTGTTTACCTCCTATGTGTAAAACATTATCCAACTGTTTTAAAGATACTATTCCCTTTTGCAGCCAACATAAAATTATGTAGAACTTTGCAGGAATTATGAATATGTCATGTATTGTATTGTATTGTATTTATTAAACTTCATTGATGTACATCAATATTCTGTTTATAAACATATAAATCACTTTAATGTAATGTAATGTAACAAATCAATATTCTGTTAGGAAACATATATGTCATATAAGTCAATTTACGATGTAATGTAACAAATCAATATTCTGTACTCATATATACCGTATAAATCAATTTACAATGCAGTGTTCATAGCAAAACAGGAGGAAAATTATATCCAGTAGAAACACTCTTTTTTCTTTTAGTACTAACATGACATAATGCATATAGTAATATAATGTATCAATTTACATCGGTTTCCGAAGATTTACATATATAAATCATAAACAGCACTTGTCTAAATAAATTATAACTCATGCCATACAAATAGGTAAATGAGGTACATGGAATGCCTAAAATAAATGACGTAATAGTACCTATACATAACTGCGACCTACTGCAGCATTAAACCAAGAGCATAAGATTGTATATTTCTACTTTGTTATTACATTGTATCTAAAAAATTACCCCTCATTGCAATTATGTTTTTGGTGAACGAAGAAAAAATATCTATTGCAACTTTATTGTCTAATCTCATTATAAATATGAATTTTTCTTGACTTTCAAAATTACTTTAATTTTCTTCCAGATTACTAATTTTTTTCTATAAAATCTACTCGTAAATCTTTATACTTGTCACGTTTCATAATTATATGGAATTCATCTCCTACAAGATTCATGTTACAGTCTTCACAGAATCGTAGAATCGGGGACGTTTTTTCTGGTATTTTATATCTTCCCGTTTCATGTATGTCCCATCTGTGAAACTTAAACATTAACAGTGTCCTAGTATTCAAATTATGCAACAAACAAAAAACGTTTACCTTCTATATAGACTTCACTCATTCAGACACTATTGAGTGACTGACTGATATCTTTAGTAATAACATACCTAAAATGAGCTGTAACAGGTACATGAGCATTTGTCTACATCAATAACCCACTACTTGTAATAGCCCAAATCAACCTCATTTAATCTTTGTGCAGCACAAAACGTACGACGTACGACCGTTTTCAAGTCCTTTCGTTTTGAGGGAAGTTCTAAATTAGTATTGTCTTTCAAATGCCGTTGGAATTTGACCTTTTCATTTTTTGGGCTACAAATGGGACATAGTACTTTAAAGGGGAAGTCCACCATGATATTTTTAATAGTTTTAATAAAAGCAGAAAAGTGAGACAAACAAATTAGTAGAATTTGAGCAATATCTTATAAAAATAGATAGCTCAAATTATACACTTTTGAAGTTGTCATCAGTGTAACACACATTTGCAACACTGTTTTCGTTTATTCTTGCATATAGTAACCGTTATCAAAAGCAGTCATGAAATTGCTCATCTTAGCACTGGTGGTGATGATGGCGGTTTGTGTCCTTGCTGATTCAAGCGGAGGCTCATCATCTATGTCTGAATCTGAGAGCGGTAAGATAATTGTCAAGCACAGACTTTATTGAGCCATTTAAAGTGTTTTGATTTGTTTGTGTAATAAAGGTTTAAACCAGCTTGCAAATAGCTACAAGGGGCAGGGCTGAGTTGATATATATGATGCGATTGCAACCTGACTTGAGCTCGATATCATGGACCATAATTCCTAATCTGGTGTGCATTATTTAATCAGTTGTAGAGGCATGATTTCTATTTTGTAATAAATAAATAAATAAATAAATAAAACGATGGACGAGCCTTACTCTAAACCTGATAATGGGTACAATACATAACAAATCACGTTAGCTGCCTTAGCTTTCTTAGCTTTTTCTCGAAACATGCCTCTACAACAGTACTGATTTAAGGCCTACCTGATATCAATAGCTTTTTCTAAGGCGATATCTATTATGAATCTAGTATGCCTATACACCTTGGTTAGTTTAGACCATAGCATATTGAGAGAGAGAGAGAGAGAGAGAGAGAGAAAGGGGACAGAGAGAGAGAGAGAGAGAGTTGTGACACATGCATACGTACGTGATCAAAGGTCAATTCATGGAGCTCCAAATAGTTCCTTCCCATAAAGACTGTATGTCTGTGGAGCTATTTGGAGTTCCTTCGATCGCGTAGGTGTGCGCTTGTCACAACTATCTATGTCACAACGCTATGGTTTAGACCACCCTGCATGTGTTATACGTATATAGCTGACAAGGGTTGTGTTTACACACTTACTGTTAAATACCGGGCCCCCACTTGGTTACAAAATATAAAACACTTTTATACTTCACCTGCACATTATTACCCTGATGACGACAAACTACAATCCAGGCGCGTAGCCAGGGGGGGGGGGGGGGGTGGGGGCGGTCGCCCCCCCCCCCCCCAAAAAAAAAAAAACGCCGGCCAAAAAAAAAAAGAGAGAGAAAGAGAAGAAAAAAAAGAAAGAGGACGTAGGAAGAAAGAGGGAAAAAGAGTCGAGAACGGTACAACGAATCGTCAAAACTTTCGCGCTTCGCGCGGGAAGGGGGAGACTGAGTTCAAATTAAGGATTAAGAGTCGGGAAAGGTACAACGAATCGCTTTCTTTCTCTAATAATTTAATGAAACGTCAAAGCTTCGCGCGAGAGGGGGGGGGGGGGGGGTGAAACAGAATCCAGACAGGGATTAAGAGTCGGGTAAGGTACAACGAATCGTCTTCTTTCTCTAATTATTTAATGAAACGTCAAAGCTTCGCGTGAGAGGGGGGAGGGACTGAATTCAGACGAGGATTATGAGTCGAGAAAGGTAGAACAAATCGTCTTCTTTCAAAGCTTCCGCGCTTCGCGCGGGAGGGGGACTGAATACAGATAAGGATTAAGAGTCAGGAAAGGTACAACGAATCGTCTCCTTTCTCTAGTAATATAATGAAACGTCAAAGCTTCGCGCAAGAGGGGTGAGGGACTGAATTCAGACAAGGATTACGAGTCGAGAAAGGTACAACGAATCGTCTTCTTTCAACTCCCCCCTCCCTGCACCCACCCCCCTAGGGAGCGCGCTTCGCGCGCCCGTAAAGTGATTCGCACGCTTCGCGTACTTACTACCGCCCCCCCCCCCCTAAAATGACATCCTGGCTACGCGCTTGCTACAATCTATGAGTCATTAGCCTCTAATTAGAAACAACTATTGTATTATAAATAAATTAATAATTAATATTATAATGTTAATGACTGCTTTGAGAGAAATAGTTGTTTTTATACGCTCAAGGGAAGGTTACAATTGTGCTATTGCCCGAGGCGTAGTGATCAATTGCAATGATAGCAACCCATTTTCGTGTAGAAAAGATGAAGATTCACCACTCAAATTCTAAAAAGGTTTCAAAACCTGTATCGCCAAAAATTCTTTTTCAGGTTCTTTTTAAAATCGAAACCCTGACTTGAAGGACCAGCATAATTATATATTATTACAATTGGATACAAATATTCAGCGTATTTAACCTATTTATGTTTTGAAGTGATTTTTTTATTTTCTCATCTTTGAATGTTTATCCTAAACCTTGTAGTCTATAGTGTAACGTTTAAACAAAATGCATGAAAACTACCGAACCAGCCGAAGATGTCCATTGAGTAACACATTAAAGAATACAGTTGTTTATTATTTAGGAAAACATAAATCTATCAGAATTTTGCTCAAAGATAAATGTCACGTTATTCGACGATATACATTCAACCAACAGGGTATTGCTGATTGCCTTTATATCATCATGTTATTATATTTAGATGAATCGGGAGACATGGTCACCGCTGACGTCGAGGAAAACGGTTGTGAAACTCGAATGTGCCAACGTGCACGCGATCAATCTTCCGGTGAGAATGATTAAGATTTACCATGAATTACTCGCAGTTAGAATTACTGTTAGCTCAACATGTGTATACTATGGACGGCTATGCCGAAAGGGTGGGTAGCGTCGCGTCGCGTTGAATTGAACGCGAGCATTCGGCAAAATCCCCCCCCCCCGGTTTTGCCGAAAGGGTACGTTGATTAGTCTAACACATCAATCGTTTAAAATAGAATTTAAGGAATACACATTTTAATCGTTTAAATTCAAATAATCAAAATAGAAACAGATTACAAACTAAATAAAAATAGTTCTTACGTAGTCTTATCTTTCTATCACCAAATCTTCAAACTATAAATTTCACTTGCCCTCCTGGGTTCTAACAAGTTACAATTTTATGGCCACGTCCATCGCATTTTTTGATGAAACAATTGTATACATTACAATTCATCATACATTAAATATTTCTGTAAGGATCGATATAAGCGATCATATTTTATATGTACCAAAGTCTAACTTGCTCTAAATGCATAAAATGGTTTTCTTTCACTGTTTTATAACAAAAATTGATGTTTAATAACATCACTGGAACTTTCCCTTTCAAATTATGCGGCACGTCTACAATTCGTTTAAACGCCACATACGTTTAAACCAAATACATTTACATGTATGCAAAATACTCAAACACCTTCAATACCAGTTTATTACTTTTGCTTGAGCTCTGACAATTATACACTTCTCATACTTCTATCACTCATAAATGAAATTACTGAATGTTCAATGTTGATTAAATAAAACTCACTTCCTAGGCGACAATCTGGCGACACAAGTAAATAATTTGTCTCTCGACAACTGCTGACTTCTTGTCTCTGTATTCTATCAAGTTGTTATTGTTTTTGTTGTTGTTGTTGTTGTGTTTTGGCTTATAGGCGATTAGTCAGTTGTGACTATTGTCGCCAAAATACTTGACGTCACGTGTTATATCTCTCATTTTTTGTATTATTATTTGATTTCTTTTTTTTTCGTTTTATATTTATCTATCTTTTAAGATAGTATCGAAAAATAATATCGTAAGCAAAACATTCATGGGCTTTGTTAGTGTTTCTTATCAGTGCAGATTATTTGTTATATCACATACACACCATAAATAAATGTATATATAAGATAGTACCTACACTAGCCTCTATACTCAATAGTCTATACTAACTATCATGCGGGCTTGTCTAAAATAAAGATTTTTTTTAAAGAGTATTTTGTTAAGTATTATGTGAAGTTGTTGTTGTGTTTTGAGTTATTGGCGATTAGTCAGTAATTTGACTATTGTCGCCAAACTTTACGGCACGTGTTAAATCTCTCAATTTTGTATTTTTTAAAAATATATTTATTTCGTTTTATATTTATTTATCTTTTAAGATAGTATCGAAAAATAATATCGTAAGCAAAACATTCATGGGCTTTAATTGTTAGTGTTTCTTAACAGTACGTGCAGATTATTTGTTATATCACATACACACCATACACAAGCCTCTATATTCAATAATCTTATACCTTTTATCATTGTTGTTACTTTTTCTTATTTTATTTTCTTAATACATTATGTTATTATATATTTAATGTACTGAGTGTAATTTAGCATATTTATAATATTGTATTATGTTTTACTGTTCTTATTTTATTTTCTTATTACATTATGTTATTATATATTTAATGTACTGAGTGTAATTTAGCATATTTATAATATTGTATTATGTTTTACTGTTCTTATTTTATTTTCTTATTACATTATGTTATTATGTTTTTAATGTACTGAGTGTAATTTAGCATATTATAATATTGTATAATGTTTTACTGTTCTTATTTTATTTTCTTATTACATTATGTTATTATATTTTTTAATGTACTGAGTGTAATTTAGCATATTTATAATATTGTATTATGATTTACTGTTCTTATTTTATTTTCTTATTACATTATGTTATTATATTTTTAATGTACTGAGTGTGATTTAGCATATTATAATATTGTATTATGTTTTACTGTTCTTATTTTATTTTCTTATTACATTATGTTATTATATTTTTAATGTACTGAGTGTATTCTGTGCATTCCATTGTAGTATGGAAAACAGTATCATCAATGTTTTAAGTATCGTTATCAACATTGTTAGCACTACTTATTTGCTGCAGCGATCTTTTCGCTGCGACCAGAACTAAATTATTTATTTCTTTGAGAGTTTTGCCCTCTGTGAGTGAGAGGATCAATTGACATATAAAGTCAATTATCTGATCATCATTTGCTGTAGCTATAAAGTTCAGGGGTACAGAAGGATTTTCTTTCTTTTCATTGTCTTTTTTTGAAGTGATTGTTGTGGAGTTTGTTGATGTTGTTGAAGGATTTTGTGGGATTTTTCGAGGGATTTTCGAAGGATGTTTTAAGGTTGTTCGAGGTGGTAAGACATTTTGGGTTTGTGGGGTGCTGGTGGTTGCGGGAGGTACGTTTTGTGTGGTTGCAGCGTTGGCATATGAGCCAGGTATCGCATCTCTAATTGGATTAATTTGTGTGTTTTCTTGTTCCGCCTCTTTCCTCATTTGGGAGGTTTGTGTGACAATGTTAGTTTGAGGGGGATTTTGTTTATTTGTCCATATTTGTGATGCTTGTGCATATGTGATTTTTTCTGTGATTTTGATGTGTTGTACTTGTTTAGCTTTTTTTGCTTGTGTGCAACCATTATAAGCAGCAGAATGCTCGCCTCCGCAGTTTACACATTTCGGGGTGTCTTTTTTGGCGCACTCCTCAAACTTGTGGCTTTCGCCACATCTAACGCATCTCATGTTAGACCGGCACGTTGCTGCCCCATGCCCAAATCTTTGGCACTTGAAGCACCTGACTACTTTGGGAATGTATAATTTTACCAACTTTATTTGGTAGCACATCCTTATCGATGTTGGTAGAGTGGATGTACTAAAGGTCAGGATGACGCTTGTTAGAGGAATCTGCTTTGATTCGTTTGTTTCCATTTGATCTTTATGATCTTCTCAATTCTTCACCCTTTTTGTCATTCTTTTAACCGCTGTTACCTGTTGCGTTCTTAATTCAGACAAAATTTCTTCCTCGGTCATTTCTGTTGGAATGGCGTAAATTACCCCTTTGGCGCCTCTTGCACCCTCGGTCACTTTGACGGGAATATTCCCTATATTATCCAACTGTAGGATTGCTCGAACTTGTTTTGTGTTCTTACACTTAACTAGTAATCCAGAGCTAACAGGTTTTATGAATTCCACGGGACTGACACACACATCTTTAATCGCTCGTGCGATTTTTATGGGACTCATGTTTTTTAAAGATTTATTTTTGTCTATCGGGGTAATGAACAGTTTAAAATCTGTTTGCTTTGGATCTTTGCCAGGAGAAGGGGTTTGATAAACCGTGGTGTTTGAGTCTGATTCTGATGTTTTAGTGTTTAAGTTTTCTACCGCTACACTTTCTTCTCGTCTTCTTTTTTGATTAGGTTCTCCTTTCCTAGGTCGATTATGAGTAACAACTCTGAACACATCATCACTTTCACTTCTCACAGACAGTTCCGGCTCAGAGAAAGCCGAAGCCGTCGCCATGATTGGCCTCCCAGAAAAGGCGGGAAATTTGAATGCCGTCGTACGTAGACAACGTGCTAAATTAGGTTAGAAGGTGCAGGATTGTGTTAGAAAGCCCACAAAATAATTGCTTACCTACATAAATAATCCAGATTCATAAATCTTTCCAAATGCTACCATTTGAATTCCAAAGTACATTTCAAAGATAATTCCAAATATTTCGGTATTTCCGAGAGAGAACCAAAGACACGTCCGTCACACGTGTCCGTAAGGTGTCCTTAAGTAAGTAGCGTAATAAGGTATCTTTAAAAACCAAAACTTATAGCGATTTTAACCTAACTTCTTCTGCACCAAAATCTACGGTATCTTCAAAACGACCTTTAATAAAAAGAAAAAATTTAATAGAAATACAAAATAAGGTTTGTTCAACAAACCATTGCCATTTCTTTAGCTACGGGGATGGGATGGACGTGCCCCATCCATCCCATCGGGTAGTGACAATGTAAACAAATCCAGAAAAGGCCAGAAAAGAGAGAAAATGAGAAGGGGAATGGACACAAAAGAAAAGGTTTGGAGCATCTTCCAAAACACGATAGGTATAAAGATTGATAACATCTAACGAGAAATAAAACAAAGATACACTCATTTTCATTTTCATGATAATGTATTGTTATAATTTATAACGATCGGTGGCCCGCGACGTCATGTCATGGATATTAGGGACTTTTAGATTTGCACGTTTACAGCTTTGACTGCAACGTGTGACGTCATTTTAAGGCACTGCGCATGCGTCACGTCGATCGTCTCAGTCGGCGATCGAGAATGCGTCAACCTTGATTTTCCTAAATCTAGTACGGTACTAGTATATGCCGCGTGCGCATAAAATATACAGTTCCTCAGGTAGACAAAGGAACATCCCTTCCCTGCTATTTTGTAAAAATGTGTAGAACAAGTGTCACATGCATATTCACCTGTTCTACACATTATTACATAATAGCAGTGAAGGGATGTTCTACCACAGCAATAAGCCATTTTCGTAATGTAACCAAATTTAATGCATAGGTCTTTGTGAAGTGCCTCAATACAAACTATTTCATTCACCTGATAAGAATAATAGTATTTCAATAGACAGAATCCTAACTGCATACATTAGTTGTTGCCACGTTGGACAAACATTATGGCTTGACCTACCTAGCAACACTTAATATATGCAGTTGCATTCTGACTATTGAAATACTACTATTCCTATCAGGTGAATGAAATAATTTGTATTGAGGCACTTCACAAAGACCTATGCATTAAATTTGGTTACATTAAGAAAATGGCCTATTGTTGAGGGTAGAATGAGGAACTGTATATTTTGTCCTCTTTCTTTGTCTGTCATGTATCTGCATGCATGTATATCGTCGAGTGCAATCTAAAAGATTTTCTAATTGTAGTCAACATGGGCAGTTGAGTACGTTGACACGCATGATCAGTCGGCGTACGTCGTGTTCTCGTCTACTCAATCTAAAAGTCCCTAATATCGTCCCTCCTGAGGCTGAGCCTAATTAAGAATCTTAAGCTGACCAGTTGGGAGCTCTCCTAGGATTATCTTTCCCATGTTCATGCACGCTGTATCATTATTATTGCTATATTTGCTTTATATTTCAAGCGCAGACCCTCACGTTTTCATGTATCAATTAATTTTCGGCTGATTAAGTATGTCGTCTTCATATGTGTTATTTTTACACTTTTATTACAAGGCCTCCCCCCAAGCCTCAATGGTAACGTCTAGTGGAACTTGTGAAACAACACATCATCATCGATCAACGTCACTCTCATTTCATCCATGACAACGGAAGCTCATCAATACTGTGACAGCCGCCAACCTCCCTACCCCTTCCCTCCACCCGAAAAATACATATTAAAGGTAAAGACCAGTTTTGGAAACGTCCCCCCCCCTCACGAAATTAAAAGGAAGCTGTTATTACCAATCATGTGAAAGATGTGTTTTGACTTATACGTGATGATACAAATTTTGCCGGGGAACTGCCTACTAATTGATATAGTTGGTAAATTATCATATCGACCCGGACCGGATAGATATCGCGAATGCACTTCAACGTTGAATATTTGGGCATATATTTCTGCTTTTTTGCGAATTTAGGTTGAAGTACCGCCATCTAAACCTCTGAAGTCAATATTTAAACAATATTAAATGGATACTTTGCACCCACAACCCTTGAACCGCAATTTGTCCACTACCGATCTATATCTTTAAGAGGTAAGAGGTGGGCTGTATTTCAAACAGAAATCGCCAAATTAATAATTAATCAATTAATACTCTTATTAATTAATTTTTATTAATTTATACTAATATACAACCCTCTCTGTGTAATAATTGTTATACCAGTTAGTGATATCAATTTTGATTACATAGTTGCGGTGATAAATAAAGTGTGTTTACACAAGTAATATAATTATGTGCTTTGTGTACTCTTCATTTATGTTCTATGCTACAGACACTGTTATGGTAACACGTATAGTCAAAAGTAGCACCCCCTCCCCCCCACCAAAAAAGATCCCCCCCCCCCCTCTCCGGCCAAAATCGGCATTAAAGGAGTAAAAAATGATTTGTATTTTCCAACCAGGTTTTTATGTACAGAAAGATTGAGAGTAATATTGAGAGTGTGTGTAAAACCCCTTTACCTGATTGTGCGCCCCGTGTGGTGCGTTTTTTTTCTTCTTCGAAGTAAGCCAGGGAGGACATTGCATAGTACATGTAGTTGGATTTTGGTTTTAAGTTTTGATTTAATGAATTTAATGAAGTGATATAAAATGATTGGCAGTTGCCCATTTAAAACCTGTATGACCTTGAATATTAATGAATTTTAAAGAGTAACTAATATTCTGTCAAATGCTTCTTATCCACAACTCTGCTACCATGGATGCCTGAGCAGCAGCCTTGTCAAAAGTTGTTCTCTAAAACCTCTTGTACCCACAAAACCTGTACAGTACGGCTTGAGAAATAATGCATACCAAACAACAACCGTACTCAGTGTTTATGTTTTATTAAATAAAACATTTATTGTAATTATATTACTCAGAAATTTGAAAAATATATACATTCATGCAATATCAAAAGTTTCAAAACATACATTATGATGGTACCACACTAGGTACTGGGCCCTGTTTCATTAAACTTGATATTAATAACAAGTTACAAGCTACTGTTATAAGCTACTGAAATCAAGGCATCTGATTGGCTGAGAGCAAATTTATCATAGAAATTAAGCATTTTTTATAGATAAAAAGTTTTATGAAACATGCCCCTGGTACAGGTTTGTTCTCCATACATTCCTAGAATTTTTTTTTTGTAGGCCTACCTATGAGTAGAAATGTGTTGGCCATTCAAAAGACACAGAAACAATTAAAAACTACAAAGAATTATCAAAAGGGGAAGATGTGTGTCACAAGAGGCACATAATGTGGCATGTATAAATAACCCTACTAACAATCATTTGAGTGCCCAAAGGATGTTAAAAGTATTATACAACCCTATAGTTATGATCCAGACAAAAAGTTGACCTCATAAATTAAGGTCACGCGCGAACCATAGTCACCTTAATGGGATGATATTGCATAAGAAAGTGCATCATTACAATCATAATAACATGACTTTGATTAAAGGGATCCGGTAACTTTGTCTCAGATTTTGAAACAAAATCCGGGATTTAGCTCATGCTGCAATCATAACTATAAACCTTTAGGTCAGTCAGGAACCCCATGACTTTTACAAGTTTATCGCCTGTCTGATTATCAAGATATTTATGATTGGAATTAAAAAATTGAAAACCGTTTGTCAAACGGTTTTCATAACACTACAGTCTATTGGGGAAAACGAGTATGGTAAAACCGGTCACTCAAAGATTTTTACTTTTTTGAGGCACTTCTTTGAGCATTACATCTATGCAAAGGTAATAATGATAATAATCATGATGGGTTCTTGTATAGCGCTCATATCTGTCAGACTTGACACTCCTGGCACTCCACAACATTTACATATTATAATTATTCATGATTAAAATATCATTAGACCTTGTGGATGGTATAGGGGCTGGGTGTAGACCATATGGGAATAGCCCAATTTTAAAGAAGACGAACTAGTTGTAGACCAAACAGCAATACAATCTATAAAAGAGCCACCAGTATAAAATGTACCATGAAGAATATAACCAAAAATTGTGACAAACTGATTTGCAAAAAAGATTCAACAGTCCTTTTCAGGACTACAGACCCTCAAGAAAAATTACAAAGAATCCTTTTCAGGACTCCTCAATCCTCCCTCTCTCTCTCACATGGTGAATCCTCAAGCCTACTGTATAAAAATGATTCTATATTGGAATAATAACAATGATATTGCATCGAACCACTACCGACTCCTCTAAATTTGTCCAAGGTTTTTGGCACACCTCGCCATATACCCAGTATATCCTTACATTAATATCGAAGTTGTTCAATAAATAAATTTGATAGGTCTCCATTTTTGTAAGTCTTCTTTTGTTTGTGTTTGCTTGTCATGAATGGCATCAGTGGGAGAGCAGTGGTCTCTTAAAGGGATCCAGTAACTTTGACTTAGATCCTTTGAAAAAATCCTTGATTTAGCTCATGCTGCAATGATAATTATAAACATTTAGGTCAGTCAGTAACCCCATGACTTTTACAAGGCAATCGCCCGTCTGATTATCAAGATATTTATGATTGAAAATCGTAATCAAATTTTGCGTTTGTCAAACGGTTTTCATAACACTAAAATCGATTGGGGAAAACGAGTATGGTAAAACCGGTCACTCAAAGGCTTTTCCTTTTTTGACTTAAAGCCGTCGGTCTCCTGGTTGCCTAATTACAAGCATACACTTGCTTTCTTAGCAGTCAGGTAAAACAAACAAATAATACAATGTCAAGGTATAGAGAAGACGCATATTCAGGGTTGAAATGTACCAGCATCATGTGGCCAAGCCAAATTTCTATATCTTCTGCCTTGTCTCACCGACCTGAAGACAAACCCTGAGGGTCATTACTTACATTTTTACCTTCATGATGATTTCTACCATGAACTTGCTCATCTGGCCTCATCCTCAAAGGTGATTTTCAAGGTGTTTTATAATACAGGGAATACAAGATACTGGTTACATTGTTGCCTTGAATGATGAATAATGAAACTTTGAATTACTTTGTACCACAATTTATGAGAAAACAAAATAAGGTTAACGTAACCTTGAGGCCGAGATTTGGTAAAGAAAAGTTATTTGTTTTTGTTATTACCATAATATGACTGATTGTTTCATATTCTAAATCAACTGTTCTGTGCAAAGTCAAACAAATTACGAATTTCCTTTTCCCCTCGTAAAATAATGGCATATGCTATTTCAACAAAAATGAATATAGAGGATATATTGTCAAAATTGTTACATATATTGTTAATACTGGAAATGAGATTTTCAAAAAAATAAAAAAATAAGGTGTCAAAGAAAGGTCTAATTACAGGTAACGTCCATTTTAACAATTTAACTTGCAAATATAAATCCCTCAAAAATAGTTTGGAGATTTGAGTTTGATCAATTTGTATCTGTCTTGTCATGGGATAATTATCGCTTTGTTTAGTATCATCAGACAGTATGGCAAATGTTAACTTCTGACCTTGCCCCTTAATTTGATGTGATGCACATTCCATGACTGAAAAGTCATAACGATTGGAATATCATTGTGAGGAAGAATAAAGACACTTTATAATAAAAATTAACATAGGGATGATTGTGCCATAACGAGAGAGATATAATCAACTAAACTTGAATTTCCAAACTTTTTAAGAGATTTATTTGGGTTATTCCAACGACCAAGTCAAGGGCATATGTATATCATTCAAACGGGTCAAGCTCGCTATCCATAGAGACCGCTATTCATAAGGACCATTATTCATAAGGAGCGTATCTATAACGCGTGACAACATAAATAGCGATCCTTTGAAGCTACCGGTATATGAATAGCAGCCCTTATAATTATCGAGCAAACCATAGACAATTTACCTCGCTATTCATAAAGGATAGCCATTCATAAGGACCACTAATCATAAGGACCGCTATCCATGATAAATAAATAGCGGTCTTTTATAAATAACGGTCCTTATGAATAGCAAGCAGACTCCATTCGCGAAAATAAAACCCTCGCGAAAATAACAGCTTATACAGTACCCTGCTTCATATAACTCACAATCATATTAGTCTGAGAAGACCCTGTCCAGATATGTGTTGAGGAACATGCCGCAAGGACCAAACCTCTTTGGCAGACCATCTTGGGTAGCGTTCTGATAAATCCTTGTTCCTCATAGCCTTCCAAGTTTCAGGTTTACATGTTCGATTTTTGTTTTGTTGATAGACTACCCTGCTTCTTAACTCACAACCATGTTAGTCTGAGAAGATCCTGTCCAGATACGTGTTCAGGAACATGCCGAAAGGGTCCAGCCTATTCCGCAGACCACAGAACTCGGACCATCTTGGGTAGCGTTCTCATAAATCATCGTTCCTCATAGCCCTTCCAAGTTTCAGGTTAACATGTTCAATTTTTGTTTGTTTATTAACTACCCTGCTTCATATAACTCACAACCATGTAAGTCTGATAAGATCCGCTCCAGATACGTGTTGAGGAACATGCCGAAAGGGTCCAGCCTATTCCGCAGACCACAGAACTCGGACCATCTTGGGTAGCGTTCTGATAAATTATCGTTCCTCATAGTCCTTCCAAATTCCAGGTTCATATGTTTCAATTTTGGTTTGTTTATGAACTACCCTGCCTCATATAACTCGCGATCATGTTAGTCTGAGAAGATCCTGTCCAGATACGTGTTCAGGAACATGCCGAAAGGGTCCAGCCTATTCCGCAGACCACAGAACTCGGACCATCTTGGGTAGCGTTCTGATAAATCATTGTTCCTCATAGCCCTTCCAAATTTCAGGTTCAAGTGTTCAATTTTTGTTTGTTTATGGATAACCCTGCTTCATATAACTCCGATCATGTTAGTCTGATAAGATCCGCTCCAGATACGTGTTTAGGAACATGCCGAAAGGGTCCAACCTCTTTCGCAGACCACAGAACTCAGACCATCTTGGGTACAGCTCTGATAAATCCTTGTTCCTCATAGGGTGTTCCTGCAATAAAAAAATAAAAAAGAACATACCGGTACATGCTGATCATCACAATATTTGTTGTATATACATGTATACCCGAGACGTTGTGTGTCCGGAAAGGTTGTGTATGCGCACAGTTGATTTAATAAAGCAATTTGAAGAAGTTTACAAGTAATATTTCATGAATCTTCTAGGAATTATGTTGGACTTTTCTAGTCATTTACATCTGGGACCAGCCTTTAAAGTCACCATCTGAAAGTTGTGACCCAGTTTCGAAATTGACCTGTTTGTATTATGCCAGCTTTAGCCCGAGAATCCATTATTCTTGAGAATACTACAACCCCTCATCAGTCATAACATCTCCCAAAGGGTCTGAACTGAACTGCATGTACAACGGTTCCGCATGCAGTTAACAATGGATACGCGCAGTGATATACTTGCAATACCCTTAAAGGTAAAGACCAGTAATGGTCATGCGATTGCATTGTAAAAAAAACGTTGTGGAATCGATCAGAAAAGGTTGATCATCTAGCATCTAGCATCTGCAAGGTTCTGGAATCATCAAAATGATAAGAAATTTGGCCCATTCTTCGTAAAGTTACAAGCACTATACACAGAAAGATGTATATGGGACTACCCTATCTCTCTCACCAGACCATGAGAGAGATAAATTTACCAAATATATGAATTAGTAGGCAGTTTCCCGGCAAATTTTTTATCATCATGTATTAGTCAAAACATATTCTTTCACATGATTGGTAATGAGAGCTTCCATTTCATTTTTTGAAATTGGGGCGTTGCCAATACTGGTCTTTACCTTTAAACAAGTACATTTTACTACAAATGCACATTTTGACAGCCTTTTTTGGTTAAAATTTCTTCTTGAGAGTCGTCACGCGGGATACAATATATATCAAACAAATATTGACTGATTATTTTTTCAGGTTACGGTTAAAACTATAGTTCCTCAAAAATCACAAGACTGTACTATGCCCCTCTACTTCATCTCAGGACACAGTACAGTTTTAAGAACACCTTGGGTAACAGTTTTAACTGGTCCCCTCAATGTAATTAATACTTATATAACGAGGGGTAAGTGACACAAAGACGTAACTATATTTTGAGAAAAAGTGGTTTATGTGTCACTGAGCACTTGGGCCTTAAGGAGTATTAAGTCTATGTTCCACTAGCCATCGACTTCAATGGGGTGTTGGGTGGAGTTAAGTCTTTGTGTTTCCTGGAAAGCCCACATTTTTCAGAACATTTTGAAATCAAATACTCATTTTGGCAAAATATAGAGTTACGTCTTTGTGTCACTGAACCCTTGATATTATTTCTTGTTCTTACTGTTTCATTGAAACAGCAGTTTCTTTAATCATTTTTTCTTGATCTGTTCTTTAAATGTTGTTTGAAACTTGAAGACACCGTAACATGAGTTTTTTGCAGACACATTACGTTCCAGAGAAAATCAGAGTACGAGTATTCCGGTGAGACGGAAAGTCCCCAAATTTGTCCTTTTACGTAGAGTTTACCGCCGCCCATAGAGTAAGTTTAAATCATGAAATACTCAATACTTGTTTAATGAAGGATAAAAATGTGTAGATTAATTCAATGTTGAGATATAAAATGTGCAAGATTTTGTGTCAACGTGTCAGATTAATTTGGTATGTGCGTACAGCTTCAAGTAGGGCATTGTGCGCGCTGTTGAGACTTTACGTCTATCGGTCAAGTGAAAGTTGTCGTTTATTACGAAAAAGCCGTAAATTCAGTGGAAATTGTAATTTAACGCAGAGACACAAAGTATCGCACAGATATAGTTAGAAGTGAGATATTTGATTATAGCTTATTTACATAAAAATGAAGAAAACCAAGATTGGTTTTAAGAGTAAGAGTTAATTTCACCCTGCATGAAATTTGACTTGCAAAAAGTAGGTCACTGCTATTAGGGTCATTCACAAAGTGAAGTGTCTTGAATACCTGATATTTAGTTTGTAAAAATACTGCATGCATTTTGAGCTTTGGTTGCTCATATGAACAGAGAAATTGGTTTATTTGGAGAAAGTAAACATGTACGTATAAAAGGCAATTTATGCACGTGTATGAATTAAAAGGTTTAGTCTTGGCAAATTAAAGAATGCCATGCTATTTGTATAAGTTCATAAAAGAAAACACTTAATGAGTGCGCATACATTTTTTGCAAATTTCTAAAGAATAATTTGGTCATTTGGTTGTATCAAAAGAAAGAAGATTTACAAGTTTGATAAATTCTCATTTTGGCTAAGTTTGAAAAACAGCAACAGTTATTTAGCAAGGTGGATTGAATGCAAAGGAAGTCATGTTTGCTTCTGCGCATAATTATTTAGGTCAGTTGTGAAAGTCTTTTTGACAGGTGTATGTGACAAGCTATTGGATTAAGGCGATACATGTATATGCACATGCTTGTGCTCTGAACATCATGGAGTTAATTTTTGGTTGAGATTTTTGGCAAGATATACAGTGAACCATTCAATGAAATATCTTGTGTGTAACTCTATGACTGAATATCTGAATGCTAACACCGGATTTTCTATCTGTATCTTCTTTTTGATTACAGATTGAATAAAACAGTTATGCAATTACAAGCGGCGTCCGGTCTCATTTATCGAATGATCCACTTACCTTAGCCCAATGTGGTCGACCCCCTGCCCTTATTACAATGTCCTCATACACAGCCCAGTATTTCTTGTTCCATGTTGTTCTTCCATAAGGTCTGATAAAAAAAGAAGACAAAAAGAAAGGTTACACATGCATGTAGGATGGGAGCTCTATTTATGCACACATAGAATTTGACTTGAAATTGGCAAGGATTTTCTTTTACATTCCTCAAATGCTAAGTCTGAAAGAGTGCCTCAACTGGCTTGCTTCGAATCATCTGATCATCGCGTCCAGTCGAGTGGTTGCGTTACATGACATTTCGCAATACGAAAACGGCAGATCATGTAAAGAGGCTGAGATCAACCATTCATCATGCAAAGCTCAGGCAAGCAATAAAATCCAAACCCAAGACCCTTTGGTGCTGTGGTCTTGCCCTTAAACTCAAAGCTCTGATTGGCCTTCATATCCAGTACCCCTGACCCACAAACCTGATTGACCCAACAATGCAAACTGTCATCTTCATTTGAGAAGGACGAACAACTGGTTTAACCCTATAAGACATTATTAGATCTAGGGCTAAATTGATCACATAGTGTTCTTCAAATTAGCAACAATTTTTTTTATTTTTCTTTAATTGATACATTGCTCAAACAATATGTTATATCTCTGATAACATTAAGCATGAACAAGAAGGTTGTCAAAAAGTTGAAAAAATTGCCAATTTGGATAGAAAATCAATGACTTTGAATCTATCAACATGTTGCCAATCTAAGAATTTTAAAGCTTATTATTTTTTTTTTAATTCCTAGTGTCATAAAATTGAAATTGATGCTGTGTTTGCAGAATTGTTTGCCCTTTCATCTTGAATATGTGGCATATTTTTTGGGCTCTGAATCAGAAGTTATTGAGCCAAACCACATAATGTGGAATGATAGTTGCAAAAGGGTTCAATTCAATTCAATTCGTTTTTATTTCATTTCCAACAGAAAGATAAACAAAGGCAGCGCGTAACAGCTGCACTGCTAAAGCCAGGGTAATTATGCTGCATTATTGGAGAGCGCTAGAGACTTCTGATAAAGTAAGTGTTAGGCGCTATATAAGCACTAAAATTATTATTACAGAGTATTAAGTATATATTCATTTTTTTCTTGGTAACTAAACAAAAACGCTTTACAAATAATAAAATGATTACAAGAAATTCATGAAATATGGGGATCCACTAAAAAGCAGTGCTTGTAGTTTGTGGATCCCCCAGAAAAAAAAAAAATTGTTTCAATACACTGCATACCTAAAATGAATGATGTTGATGTAGCAGGTCTCTCTCCCATTGGCTGGGCTAAGCATGATGTCATCAGCCTTGGTGAATCGGACCTCCGTTGGCATGTGAGCGTAAAATCGTCCCGTATCGACGTGATGCCTCAGCTCCCTCAGAACCTCCCCCGTCTTGTTCCTGCATGGGTGCAATTAAGAGAGAAGACAAGGATAAGCTAGACTGATTATTTGCTCACAAACAGCAGACAAGCATTAACAATGAGTATTATGTTTGTCTTTTCTGAGTACCGAACCATTTAGAAAGTAAACAGGTTTCCTTGCATAATTTGAATACTAGGACACTGCTAAGGTTTAAATTTCACAGATAGGACATATGTAACATAGTCATAATTCCTGCAAAGTTCTACAGAATTTGACGTTGGCTGCAAATAGGACATAGTACCTTTAAAGGGGCATTCAAATTCGTTTACATACAATCCAAAGAAGACTATCAGTGTTGCCAATTCATCCCCCAGTCAATCACATGCTTTGAAGAAACAGTCCCTCCCCTTCAAAAAAACACAAAAAGAAACTAACAAATTTAACATTGAGAATATATAATTTGGAAAATGTATAATTCAATCAAAAAAAATCAATTATTCAATCAATCAATAAATGAATCAATAAATTGATAATTCACTCAATAAATAATAAAATTTAAAAATCCACATAAAATGTCAACTCCCAAATAGTACTTTATCAGAGCAACCTTAAAATAGTTGAAATATTTCTTGTCACATGACGAGCTCTCAACCAATCAAAAACCAATAAATTTTAATGCAGGATATAAACAAAAATATTGGTGTTGCCAATTTACAAATGGTAAAATGAATGATCAAAAAGATTATCTTGGAATAGCCCAATCTGTTACGTGTTGCATGAAGAGACAATTAGTGTTTGAAATAATTCTTGTCACGTGACGAGCTCTCAACCAATCAAAAACCCAATTTGTTTAATGCAGGATATAAAAAAAATATTGGTGTTGCCAATTTACAAATAGAAAACTAAACGATTAAAAAGATTACCTTGGAATAGCCCATTCTGTCACGTGTTGCTTTAGGAGACAATTAGTGTTTGAAATAATTCTTGTCACGTGACGAGCTCTCAACCAATCAATACCAATAAATTTTTGATGCAGGATATTTTTAAAAAAATATCGGTGTTGCCAATTTACAAATAGAAAACTGAACGATCAAAAAGATAACCTTGGAATAGCCCAATCTGTCACATGTTGCATGAAGAGACAATTAGTGTTTGAAATAATTCTTGTCACGTGACGAGCTCTCAACCAATCAAAAACCAAATTTTTTTAATGCAGGATATAAAATAAAAATATCGGTGTTGCCAATTTGCAAATGGAAAACTGAACGATCAAAAAGATTACCTTGGGATAGCCCATTCTGTCACGTGTTGCTTGAAGAGACATTCAAAGTTGAACACCTTGTGACCGATGTCAACCCTTTCTTTCGGTAGCGATGCGAAGATTAAGAAATATAATCTGTTGATCCATGGAACAAGAGAAGGTACAAACTCACTGAAATGAAGAAAAAGAAATGAAAAAAAAAGGGAAAGAAATGAAACATCTTTATTGGCATGATCAAGATACTATCAATGTAGCCAGAGAAAGACAGGATGCAGTAAAAAAAAAAAAAACATTGAAAACAAGAACAACTATTAAACAGATTGACAACAAAAACCCTTTCTTTCGGTAGCAATGAAAAGATTAAGAAATATAATCTGTTGATCCATGGAACAAGAGAAGGTACGAACTCACTGAAATGAAGAGAAAAAAAGAAATGAGAAGAAAAAAAAGGAAAATAAATAAATCATCTTTATTGGCATGATCAAGATAGGATCAATATAGCCCTTTAGAAGTAGACACGATGCAGTAAAAACCATCAAAAACAAGAACAAACAGAGAAAGCGCAATAGCTCAGTCGGTAGAGCAGTAATCCGGTGACCCGGGTTCGAAACCAAGGCGATGCACTAGTGCCCTTTGGTAAGGCATTAATCCTCATTACCAGGTCCCTCTGAGAGGACCTAAAGCCGTCGGCCGTCTTGTTGCTTACTTACAAGCATTTATGCTTTCTTGGCAGTCAGGTAAAATAACCACCACCACCACCAACAACAAAAACAGAATATGAGTGAATTGGGACTTTTAGATTTACACAACGAGAACGTGGACATCCTTTTAAGGCATTGCCGGACACGGCCGGACGGCCCAGTGCCTTAACACAATGTCAGAAGCGGCAGTCCACGCTCTCTTCGTGTAAATCTAAAAGTCCCTAATGAATAACATGAGGCACTTTTGTGAAGGTGTACACACACAAAAAATAACTGTGTGTACCCATGATTCCTTAAAGGGACTTGGTAATATTGTTCAGTTGAGAGAAAAAAAATGGTGCTAAGGCAGTGACTTCAATTCTAGATGTACAATTAAAGATAATCTGAAATTTTTAGTGAATCAGACCATTATTAATGATAACGATAACAATTGGGGAATACTGATCTGATCGATTCCTAAATTCTCCCAGCTATATTATTATTATAATTAAATTAAATTTTAGGCAAATGTAAATTGTCACAAAGCGATGAATTGGCTCTTTATACCATTCCAAACATTTAAGTGTTGAAGATTTTAAAAGGCCTGTTTTATGACTTACTTTCACGGGAAAACGGTTGGGATAATTAAAAAAATTGGTTGGGAGCATTTACTGTCAGAGGGAGTTACACATTGACGCCTTTAAAGAAAGCCATAAATATCCTTGTGGTTTGAGAATTTTTTCAGGATTTTTTGCATGTTAGAGAATCAGTACAGTAGCAGAAATATATAATACATGTAAGTAACATTTCATACAAAAATTAGGCAGTTTTTTTCATCAACCTTCAACAATATTACCGGTTCACTTTAACATGCCCGGTGACCTTTGTGTTATGAATGACATAAAAATGTGAATCATTTTGTTTTGAAGTGGAAATATTTAGCTTCTAGATCTTTTCTTTGGATGCTTTCTTTGCGTCTGCAAGGTCAATCATTGATGAAAGGATTGCTTTGTGCAACACAATGACTTTGTCTTCATATTGTAATATAATATGCCATAATGAGATCTTCTGCTAAAGGCGTCAGAAAGTTAAGAAAATTAGGATTTTGATTAAACATAAATCAAAAACTCCATCTGATCTGAAAACTTACACCTCAGATTAACTTCTTTTCAAGCGTCAAGCTTTAATTGGAATGATGCCTAAGATCTGTGGGACAACATGAATGCCGTAAACTATAGATATATAGGAACTAGAAAGAGAATCATAACTTTTAGTAAATTACCTGACCCAAAATGAGAACTCAAGAGCGTAGTAACCCACGAGCTTGTCCCAAAACCATGACGATGTCTTTTCTGTGATTCTCTTCTCAGTTCGGTTGACCTTTGACAGCAATACCATATCGGTATGGGGATACCACATAAAACGGAAATGCTCACAGCCCTCCACGTTGGAATCCAAATTATCTAGGACCTGTTTAAAGGAAATGTCAGAAAAAACATCACTGATTATCAATACTACTTGTATTTTAGATGCTGCTTGTATGTATCTGCTTGCATGGTGATGTAGATATACAGTAGGCTTGCGGATGCACCATGCGAGAGAGAGGGAGAATTGAGGAGTCCTGAAAAGGACTCTCTGTAATCTTTCTTGAGGGTGTGTAGTCCTGAAAAGGACTGTTGGTGTAGTCTTGAAAAAGACTGTTGGTTATCTTTTTTAGCTTATAGTTCTAGGGAGAACTATAGCGCTTGGAGAGGATGGGTGGCGGGAGTGGCTCATAACGCTCAATCTTCCCTTTCTCCCACATGGTGCATCCGCAAGCCTAATGTATTCTTGAATTTTATATGTCACAAATGGTAAAACCAATAAGGAAATCCTTCTATTTTTTTTTCTACTTAGATTCAAGATTATAATCATAAAAATTCCCACTTCCTCTCCTCAACAACATTATCATCAATAAGGGCATCACCATCACCATTACCATTTTCATCATCATCATCAAAATCCTCCACCTCAGTTTCCCTTATCCCCATAATCATTAGGAACATTATCGTCAGCATTCTTAACCCTATTTAGCCCGGGGGGGGGGGGGGGGGGGGGGCTTGAGAAGCCCCCCCCTCGACATTTTTCACGATAATTTTTTAACGCAAGAAAATCTTGCACTGAAATTTTGTGACTTTTTTCTTTCGAGTCTTGCGCATCTTTTGAAAGAAATTTTTCGAAAATCGGACCTACCGTTACAAAGTCACGTGTCGTTTTGTCTTTGCATGTCAGCCCGAAAATCGCTCATTTTTGTGATTTGTGTACAAAACATATGGAAATCTCATTTTTCAAATAATGAGATAAAACATTGGTTATTTGGTCTTGTTTATAGTTTAGGTGTTTATTTTGGGGTCAAAATAGTTGAATTATAGTTGGAAATGAAATAAAACAACAAAAACAATAAAATACATAAGTTAAAAAAACAAAGAAATACATAAGAAATTATCAAAACAATAGATAACATAAGGAATAACCCTGGTTTTTAATTTGTTGTGTTGTATTATTATTCTCAATGGTCTAACAAATATATGTAGTGAGAAAGAATGCCTAAATATGAATAATGTCTGATTTATGGGCAAAAATGTGAATTTGATGACCTTATTTGCATAAATTACCATAAATATGCAAATGAGTGAATTTTTCAAAAAATTGAAATTACCATAGTAGTCTATACACTTCACTTGACATGTATGCAAATTTTCGCGGCGATCGGGCGTTTCACGGCCGAGATCATAGGGGGGGGGGGGGGCCTGAGAAGCCCCCCCCCCCCCCCCCCCCCCTGGGCTATGCAGTTTCAAAATAGCCCGGGCTAAATAGGGTTAATAATCGCTTTAACAATCAGCATCATCACCACCACTATCATTATCCATACCATTAAATCACCATCATAGCCATCATGATCACCAATACCATCATCATCCTCCTCACCATGTTGTTTAGGCCTCGTCACCGTCATCATCATATTACTACCAACATATCACCATCAGCATCACCATCATCATAACTTACATCATCCAATGTAGTAGAAGTCTGAATCTCATGAAGCCTGAAGGCTGGTTCACACTGGATAGTTACTGTGAGAATAATACCAAGTGCTCCTAACCCGCATAATGCAGCGGTGAAAACGTCTGGGTTCTCAGAGTCTGAACAAGGCAGGACTTCTCCGCTTCCAGTCAACAGCTCCAAGCTGACAATCTAAAGAGCAGAACAAGTAGAGGTGTATTACTGTGTTACTACAATTAAATGTAATACAAAGTTTTGGGAAATTTTGAAAATTGGGTGGATAGTGATTCTTTACCATTTTGATATATTTGGATGCCCCTGGGGATGTATTATAAGCACTAAAAAATTTAGTCCCTAAAACAATTCTGCTTTCGAGAATAATTAAATATAAAAGTTTACCGGTGCTTCCGTTAAATTTCAAATAGCACCTACAGCCGTACAATGATAGCTGCGACCATGAAAATCTCAGAATATGTAGTTGTGATATATAATTTCCAAACAGGAATAGCTAATTGGTCAGTTATAGTCAAGAAACATTGTTTTATGGCTTAATTAATATATTGACCTTGAGAGGGAGCTATACAACATGAAGAGTTTATTATTTACAATTTCATAACTTTAGACTCCATTGCAACCGCGACAACGATCACTGAATATTGTAGGACCGCATATGCTTCCAACATGCTCATTTGAACCAAATTCATGACCCCATACCAAAACTTTGTATTACCTTGAACATCTTGAAGGGGACCTTTCATTTACTAAATGACGTTTGAATCACATAACATCAAGAAATAACATCCACAGAGTTACCTAATAGTTTTACTCCAAGAATTCTTGTACACATACACTGTTACTTGTTAAAGGAATCATGCCACATTTTCACATTTGTTGCTTTCTTCAACGTTCTAATCAAGCAGTAAGCATATGGAACTCATCTCATTTTTTCTCTGTTGTCAATGTCAGTAAAATGCCTGTAGAGGATACTACATTTTAGACAATCATCATTTAACAATATGATAAAGTAAATGTAAATTACCGGTACATTTTTCCTACCCCCCCTAAAAAAAAAAAAAAATCTTTCTATAATAATAATCTTAAAATACATGACAATGATGAAATAACACACAATTTAGTGCAAATCAGAACATGCCTATAAACAATTCAATATACTACACTACACATAATTCAATAATTCAGGGGGCCTATATGATTCTGGTTTTCTCATTGTTTACCGTTGTTGCCATGATGCCGTGATTGTACCCCGTCCCGTGGGTACCAGTTGAAATAGCGCCAGATATTGTTTGCTCCGAGATAGCTCCAAGTCTGTGGGATGCATGAAAAGATAAATAAAGAAGGAAATCTTAGAGCAATACTACGAAATAGGAAAGGTATACATGTATATGGGTTTTCCTCTAAATCTATGTTGATTCTTGGTAGATCGTTTAGTACCTCACCATGTGTTTTGAATGTCACATCTTGGACCCGTTTCACAAGGCTTTTTTTCAATGACAAATGCCAAATACCAGTGACAAATCTGCTGATAACCAATCAGAAGCAAGGATTTCAGTAGCTTTTAACAAAAACTGTCATTTGTCACTGATGAAACACCCCCTGGTGTAAGGAGAACATCACCTCATCTTTTTTATTATTTATTTGTTTTCTTTTTTAATCAATTTGAACTTCAAATTCAAGACAATTTATGGTGCTCTAGCTTTTCAAGGATTACTTCCTGCCAGGCACCCATTTACATCACCTGGGTGGAAAGTGGCAAATGTAGATTAATGTCTTGCCAAAGGACATTAGTGCCACGGCAGGACTCAAACCGCAAATCATGAGATCCACAGTCCGGTGATATCCACTAGACCATGACACCTCAACATGAAAGGGAGGAGAAACATGCCCCCCAAAATTTCCAAGATCGGTTGAACTTTTTTTATTATGAAAACAAAAGCCTTATACTATTTACTGCACACATTCTTCATAACTTTATTTTATTATGCCTTCAACTTCATTTCAACTATATCATATTAAGCAGCCATTTTTTTCATAATTTCTGATAACTGAAACAGTCCGAAAGTAAACATAATAGCCTGTGTGGATGAATCCACCGACTAAGGTCATCGCGGGTGGGGTCAAGCTCAGGACAAATATAATGCGTTTATTGTTTTGAATATATGCGTGTAAGTTGAAGTTGTATAAATGTACATTTTTTGGTGTGTACAGTGCAGTATCTATAGATACACAGTACATTAATAAGGATTTATGATAGGCCACTATTATTGACTACGCTGGATTACCTACACTGCTCTGATAATTATTTCATTATTACAATGAAAAATGTCTCTTTTTAAATTTGGATTCACAAGTCGGGCTAAATCAGGAGCGGAATTTCGGAGGAATTTTGAGAGGAACATGAGGAATTGAAAGAGGGAGGTCTGCGAGAATCATCAGTAACACTGAGACCGGGTCCATCCAGTAGAACAAGTGCTGGATCGTCGAAAAGTGATGTGAAACTCATCAGTGAGGCTGAGAGTAATGATGGGTTGTTGGATTTTAGGATCAAAAGATTCTGGACCGAAACAACCAATCCTAGCGTCATTCTCTCAAGTTAAAACAGGTGGGAAAAATTGATCGTTCAACAAAGATTGGTACAACCAATTCACCAGGCTGGAATACTCCGCAATCAGTGATGCTACCTTTTGCTACTCTTGCCGGATTTCTCTGTCAATATCCGGTCACAAAGAACACAATTTCACTGAAATTGGGATATATCAATGGAAGAAGGCTATCGAGAAATTTAGGAAGCACAGCGAAAGTGAAAGCCACAAGACTTCTTTTTCAAGATGGCACCACTACCTTCAAAGTCTGAGTGAAGGCAGCATAATTATTGCTTCCAAAATATCCGGACAATACTCTTGAGTAGTGAAGGAAAACTGGGCGTACATAATCCAGATTTCCAAAAATAATCATTTTCCTCGCAAGACAGGGAATAGCATTGAGGGGTAATAACGAGAGTGTGGACTCACTTAATCGAGGGAACGTTTTAGAACTGTGTTCTCTGATAGATGATGCCAATCCTGCTTTCGGTGAAAGAATCAAAGCGATGCCTCTCAATGCTACATCTCAGCGCCGAAATTCAAAATGAGCTCCTGAACGTGACAGCGGAAATAATTCGGGAACAAATTGCAGAGGAGGTGAACTCTGCAGGATTGGCCACGATCATTGTGGATGAGAGTAAAGACGTCTCAAAGAAAGAACAAATCAGCATTTGCTTGTGATATGCCAAATACAAAGAAGCAGTGGGACATATCTTGCATGAGGAATTCTTAGACTTTCATGAAGCAGATAATCTTGACGCCAAGTCACTTTCCAACCAGATATTGCGAGAAGTTGGTAAGCTTGGCTTGGCTTGAGAAATGTTGACATTGTGGGCCAGTGCTATGATGGTGCGAGTGCTATGTCTGTACATCTGAATGGAGTACAAGCACGACTGAAAGAACATTATGTGAACGCCCAGTACATTGTATGTCCACTGTCATGCGCACAGGCTCAATCTGGTCCTTGTGAATATCTGTAAAAACGTGAGTTCTGCCGGCGAGTTTTTTGTCTTGTTGGAAGCGTTGTACATCTTCATGACCTGTTCCCTCGTCCATTAAGTTTTTGTGGACTACCAGCAACGAGCCAAGTGTCGAGTTAAAGAACTCGTCCGACTGAGTGACACGCGGTGGGTTTGTCGTTACCAGTCGCTTTCTACTTTGAAGACGCGGTATAGTTTAGTTATGTACTTGAAGTTTTGGAGCATTTCTGTGACTCACAAGAATCGAAACGCGATCTGAAACTCGTGGTTGAAGCTCGAGGACTTCTCAATCAAGCGATAAGCGTTTCATTCGTCACTCACTTGGAAGTGTTGATGACATTGCTGTCTCACTCCCAGGCACTCAGTGAGACCTCGCAAGCAAGTGACACCAACTTAGGGAATGCTGTGACAATGATCAACTCTGTGATATCAGTTGTCGGGGGAAACACAGGCATCTGGGTGGCCTGATTTAGTGCAAGATATCACTCAGATTTGTGAGGACAACAACATCCCTACAGTGCCGCAACCAAAGTGAAGCAACAAACCTGTAAGGATAGTTTCCTCATGGCTTCAACTGGTCATCGGAGTCGATCAGAGGCTGAGTCAAGCGCTGAGTTCCGCGATGACCTTCGTGTCAACATCTTTCTCCCTATACTGGATGCATTCAAATCTGAAATGACCAGGCGTTTCTCTGCATCCAACATTGCAATCATGCAAGGTATTGATGCGCTACGGACACCTTCCTCTGTCAACTTCGTCAAATTCTCTGCCGTCGGACCCTTTGTTGAACTATACACAGATTCTCTGGATGTGGACGTTCAGCTACTGAAGGCTGAAATGGCAATGGCCAGACAAATCATTAGCAATAAACAGAAGGACTCCAGCACCCCCGATTCGTCTAGAAGGCACAATGCAAATAGCTTTTCCAGCATGGAAAAGTTGATACCCTCGGCTAGTTTACCCAATCTGCGAAAAACGACCCAGTTGGCTTTGACATTACCGGTTTCTTCGGCTGTATGCGAGAGAAGTTTCTCTGCAATGAAGTATATCAAGAACTATTTACGAAGTACAATGAGAAATCAACGGCTCTCTGATCTTGGAGTTATTTATGTGTCCGTGCGGTGAAAGAAGTAAAGAGTAACAAACTAATCCAGTGGAGGTGCTGAAGAAGTTTTCGCAGCGGGAACAGAGAACAAGGATTCAACTCTTCTAAGCGGAAACACAAAGATATATGAACAGGTGAGATCGTATTTTCTTTTCCATCACTGTATACCATCACATAGGCAAAGGTAGCTAAGGAAACTCACTGTCAAATTGGGAGATGACGTGGTACCACCTGACCACTGTGGTGCTTATATAAAAGATGTCAGGAAGAAATTCCTACTCATATAATATAGTTGCTGTGCATTTGTAAAGATCAGATACATGCTTGAATGAGCTGATCGTGATTTTGAAGTTTTGTTTTTATGATAAAATGACATCCAGATTAGAGTGAATTTATGTCAAAAAATTCACCATTTTGCATCTTCATCCTTTTAAATTGGCAAAAGATTTCCAAAGGGAAGGGAGACACCCCTCCTCTTAGACCCCTCCCCAGGACGTGGATCAATTACATGTATGTGCCCCCCCCCCCCCAACATCAAACTCTGGCTACGGCCCTGCTTCAATGCGTCTTTAGTTAATGATGATGATGAACCCAGAATCAACTGGGAAGAGAATGTCAAGAACTGGAGTGGACTAAAACTGCAAGAGTGCACCAGAATGGCAGAAAATAGAGTGAAATGGAGAGATGTTGCAATCAACCTCCAAACCGGGAGAAGATACCTAGATAGATAGAACCTTAATTGCAAGACTCAACCACATGCAAAATTCACAAACATTCCCTACGTGTGAAAATTGCTGATTGTACATTTGAATACTTACAGACTAAGAGCAAGTCCGTGTCTTGGTAGGATATCTGTATTGAGCTTCTCCAGTTGGACACCGGCTTCTACTCGAATCTGATGTTTATCAACGTCAACCTGTGGGAAAAAAGCTTTTCAATTCAATTTCTATTTCACCAAAGCAATTAAAAAATTATATGCAGTACATTATACTTAAAGTGACTTGGTAACATTGTTGAAGGTTGATGAAAAAACTGTGTACCGGTAATTTTTGTATGAAATGTTACTTATTATATTCCTTAATTCTACTGTACTTGATAACAGGCAAAATATCCTGAGAATATTCTCAAACAACAAAGATATTTATGGTTTTCTTTGAAAGTGTCACTGTGCAACACCCTCTATTAAACAGTGATTAACAGTAAATTCTCCCAATCATTTTTGAATTTTCCCAACTGTTTTTCTTTGAAAATAAGACATAAGAGCTAAGATAAATGTAGGTTTTTACATAGATGTGAAAACACCATATTGATTAAAATAGGCGGTGTCGATATCAGTCACCAATTTGAGCTACCATGTAGAGTGTAGACATGAATATTGATTCCAGGATCAATGGTCGTCACCTTGTTACAGAGCGAAAAGGAGGTGTTTACACACTCAAATATACCATACATATACATGTATGTAGTTATCTGTTGAGTGAACATGGGCCGAGATATAATAGACTGACAATATCATGTACTAAGTTTAATTTCTTGCTGATTTTAGTTATTTTTCTCAAATAACCAGATTCCTCCCAGACTGGAAAAAGGGACTCATTTTTCAAATTTTCTTTGATTTGAAGCATAGCTTTGAACCCTATACAAGGCCAAATAAAAAATTCAAACATGTTTAGCATCCTGCCTTTTTGAGAAAAAAAGGGAGGAGGCCCTTTTTTTTGTTTTCTTTCTCAAAATGGATGCTCGGCACATTTTCCAAGACCTTCGGCCGTGCTATTTTTCAAGATGGGCTCAAAAAGGAAGCAGGCAGAGGGAAACTAATAGAGTGGTGAAGTGTGACGTCATCAAAAATCTGATTTTAGAATTTCTAAATTTTTTCTTCATTTTCCGAAAGAGCATCAAAAATAATGTCCAAATTTTGAAAACCAATTGAATATGTTAAGTTTTGGCTGAGATATGACCATCTGAATAAATGACCTATGGAAACTCAGTGTTATACACTCTGGCTCCTAATGGTTATGAGCCAGAGCATATAACACTGAGTTCCTATAGGACATATATTTATTCAGATGGTCATATCTCAGCCAATACTTAACATATATTCAATTCATTTGGTTTTCGACATTTGGACATTATTTTTGACGCTCTTTCGGAAAATGAAGAAAAAATTGAGAAATTCTAAAAATAGATTTTTATGACGTCACAGCTTCGGTCCTCTATAATGATTTGTTTTTATATTTCGCCTAAAGTTTAACATTATGGAACACAAATTGTTTCTTTTGAGAGAATACAAGAGAATTGAAAGGGACCTTTCTTTGCTGCTTACCGATAGAACTTTGTTGATGTGTTTCATGTTGATCATGTATCCAGTCGTACATGCAATGTCTGACGGGGAATGCCTGCTGCCACATACCTTCACCCTTTTGCCTTCTGTGCGTGCTCGCTCAACAATCTACAAACAGGAAATGAGAACAAAAGAGCTACAGTATGTTTGATGTAAAATGGCGCCTGACAAGATTACTCCCTAAGGAACGAAGCGTGTGCACTATATTGTGCAGATTAACTAATAATAATTACAATGTAAGGCGCTTAGAAACGTAGTAGAAATGAGAAAAAGCTAAGTTCGCTTTGATTTTATAGCTTGATTGATTTATTGTAAAATGGCACCTGGCCAGAATACTACCCAGGGAGCGGAGCATGTGCCCTATCATGTGCAGATTAACAATGAATCCAATGACCAAGGTATAATACTTATAATGTATACTGTAGAAACTTAGTATTACAGATACACTGTAGCACTACAGATACAAATGTGAGTGCGACTATTATCATTATTATTATTGATTGACTGCTAATTCATCTTTCAAACATTATATTCGCTGATCATCTTTTCATCATGATCATGATACAAGGATCACTACGTGACTCAGCACTATGAATTTACATAGGTAGTTGAACAGGTGTGCCTAGTGTGCCTTTGTACCCGCAATAACAAATTTGCACGCTCAGTCATGCGGTGATTCTAGACCAACATGCAATTTCCGTTAATGGGCAGGTCCAAGCTATTTGGATTGTGACGTACGGGACATTCAGAGACTTTAAACAAGAAATAACAATAGATGAAATTATTTATATGACTATCTTTTGGTATGAGTCTGTGGCTATTATGGGCTAGTTCATTTGTGGAAAGTTTTAGTTCTGACTAATTTTTTAATTAATTGTTAATGTAATTAATGTGCAGCGTGACGTACGATTCACAGCGTCCCGTATGTCACGCGACACATTAATTACATTAACAATTAATTAAAAAATTAGTCAGAACTAAAACTTTCCACAAATGAACTAACCCATAATAGCCACAGACTCATACCAAAAGATAGCCATATAAATAATTTCATCTGTTGTTATTTCTCGTTTAAAGTCTCTGAATGTCCCGTACGTCACAATCCAAATAGCTTGGACCTGCCCTAATGTAAACAAATTTATTGCATTTGTCTATGTGAAGTGCCTTGAAACTAATTATTTCATCCACCTGTTACAATAAATTTTATTTCAATAGTCAGAATGTGAATTGCATGCACATTATCTTTTCAGTACGGGCATACAAACGTTGAGTTTTAATTGTGAATAAGGCATGATATACATGTATTAGAGAGGGCAATGTCTGATGTGGTTTGATTTGATTGCTCGATTGATTTACTGAATCAGATGTTATTTATTTTTTTTCATCGTTTATTGATTGATTAATTGATTGACTGCTAAGTCATCTTTTAAAGGGATTGGGTATCTTTGCCCCAGATTCTAAAAAAAATCTGGATTAGCTCATGCTGCAATCATAATTATAAACCTTTAGGTCAGTCAGGAACCACATGACCTTTACAAGCTGATCGCCTGTCTGATTATCAAGATATTTGTGATTGGAAATCGAAATTTCAAAAACCGTTTTCCCAAAAGTTTTTATAACACTATAGTCTACTGGGGAAAATCGGTCAATCAAAGATTTTTAATTTTTTGAGGCACTTCATGATCATTTTGAAGCGCAATTTGTTTTGGGCTTCAATATTACACCATATCACAGACTGCAGACGCTGATATGACGTAGGGCCATGCATCTCAGATTTGGCATTGTTAAACAATGCCTTTATTAAGCATACACTATTGATACAATCTTTTCAAATACAGTGCAGCAATAGAAACAATGAATGCATTATTACTGTGAATTAAACATGATATACATGTAGGAGGGCTTCTTCTTAAGTCACTACAACACGTCGTTCACTCTGTCTCAATCCAGTATTGTATGCATTGTATCCTGCAGGGGGGGGGGGGGGGGGAGGGAGGGGGGTCAATGCTTCTAGATCTTCTTGGGTGCAAGGGTCTGTTAGATGTGGGCAAGCTAGGAGATGTTGCATAGTCTGCTCCATAGGAGGGTGACAGTGTAAGCATAAAGCTTGATATGCTTCATTACTCTTTAGTTTTAGTAGATAAACTGACCTGGGTAAGTTCTGATGTGTCCTGTGGTTCAAAGTACAGCTCAGGCTTGCAGAAGAATGTCTCGGCCCAGTTTCGAAAGATGTAGCCCTCCATGGTACAGGTGTAGTTTCAATCTGAATGGTAAATGAAGAAAAAATGCCAGATCTCTTAATTTCATTCCATCTCTACATTGTACATACATGTCAAAGGAAGACCTGTCCCCTAGTCTTGTAAGAGTTGAGATTGATCCGAAGTTCCGATCCAAGCGCAAGATCTTTAATATCAATTGCAAGACCTAATCATGGATGATAGATTTCTCGATATTGTCAATAGCCACATTGAGAAACCTCTCGCCGATCTGAAAGATACCGTTCGGAAAAGGTGGAAGCCCAAATCCTCGATCTCGAAGCAGCAGCCGACAAAAAATCTAAAGAAATTGAAAAACATCGTCAACTGGAATCGCAAAGTGAGCAGATCAAGTCATTGCGATATAAGTTACATCAACAAGAGCAATATTCACGCAGGAATTGCCTCCTTTTCTTTGGTTTTGAGGAACACCCCGAGGAGAACACAGATGAGATAATTTTGCGTCTCTCCAATGAAACCCTCGGAGTACCGCTGACAAGAGATGATCTTGAGCGTACGCATCGAAACGGCTCCAAAGAAAAACATCGTGAAAGAAATCGACCTCGACCAATCATAGCCAAATTCAAATCATACAGGAACCGCCAGCAAGTCATCTCGAACCGCAGGAAACTAAAGGGTAAACTCAAATCAATCCAAGAAGATTTAACGCACGCTAACCAGGAGCTACTGAAACAGGCAAGGTTATCAGAGAGTCAAAGCATCTTGGTCCCGAGATGGACGTATCCTTATCGCTGACAAAGGCGATCGAAACCACCTGATCACTTGCATGGATGACCTGAAGAAACTGTAATCTGATTGGTGCAACGCATGACACTCTTTGAATCATATCACAAATTTGTATGATATTCATTTCTTGAACTCTTCATTTATATATATTTTTAATTGTATACTTGTTTTTAAAATATTTTTTATGTAATGAACCTTTATATGATGTAAATATGTATTTAAGCCTAATTTCTTTTATCTTACTTCAAATATTCTTCAAATCTCATTTAGGATGGATAGCAAATAAGCACCACACCATGTTCCATAGGAACTGATTGTGAACTTCAATACGCGAAATTTACAAGCTCAGGCATTCGCGTAGATATTAAAGCTGTGCACAACCCTGTAATGAGGTACCCGAGTACACTCCCAGGCTAAAAAGCGAATACTCAAATATTCGGACGCCATTTTTTTTTTTTTAACATTTAAAAAAAAAATTGTATTATTATTATTTTTTTTTTTTTGCCACCATCATACGAAGGGAGCAGTATCCCAGGTCCGTCTCCGAAAACTCATGCAATTTTACTTTGAGTTGCAGTTGAAGGCGCCCATTTAATAATAATAATAACAGTAAACAACGCAGTTTTAAAAACCAATGAGGGCAGAATAATCCATTTTCCTCCGAGTCCAAACAGAAATCCGGACATTTGGTCCCAGTTTCTGAGTGGTGAGTTTGACAGTGATTGAGCTAGGAAACATTTTTACCGACGGTACCATGCCAGCGGCAGACGCTCTCCCTGGCACGGGTAAGCGTCGGCCTGGACAGTGCCAGGTGACCAGGATTTGTTTCTCTTTTTATTCATTTTTTTTGCAGCCGAATATTAGAGTACGAGAAATCGTACTCGAGTAGTTGTCAACAGTGCGGGTACTCGAGCATTCAACTACTCGTCGCAGCCCTAGTAGATATACGGGCTCAAATTTTTTGGCTTGTGTACACGGTGCAATGAAACTTTATTGTGGAAAGGTCTTTCAGCAGCTTAACTCATCCTTAGTAAATTAAGGACAGATTGGCATGTGGAAATCAGAGCTAAATATGGAGGCAAAGCGCAAGAAGTACTCCAAGATAACCAATTTCTTCCAGATATCTACTAGAAGGGAAGAAAAAGATAAAGAAGGTGAAAGCTCTGCCCTGCAAAGAGACAAGGAATCTGTGAAAGAAGTTCCAAAACCAATGTCCTTACAAACAGAGGGAAATGATGAACATGATCTAGGTGGTCCTTCCACCATGTCCACAAGCAATGAAGGAGATGAAAGAGATGAGGAGGGATTCCTCGGAAGTGAATCAAACAAACCTCAAGACTGTAGAAACTTTCCCCCCAAACAAACAAAATCTCACAAGATTTATTTTCAGAAAAAATGGTTCCAGCAATATGCATGGCTCCATTATAAAGCTGACATTGGTGCAGTTGTTTGCTTTGACTGTGAAAGGAACAATGTTATGGGAATCTCAACATTGTCCAAGAAGAGAGATCCAGCCTTTGTTACAGATGGATTTAGTATTTGGAAGAAGGCTACTGAGAGGTCCGACGGGCACCAGGCTTCAGAATCTCACAGATTTGCGGTTGCTCAGTTGAAGGCCCAGAAGAAACCACCAATTGACAGCCAGCTGAAGAGACAAATCCAAGAACAACAAGATGTGCTCGTCACTCATTAGTAAAGATCTTCACCTCATTAAGGTACCTCCTGCGACAGGGGTTGCCATTTCGCAGAAGAAAGGCAGAGGAAGGCAACCTGGAGCAATTACTCAAGATGATTTCTGATGGTGATCCTCAATTAAGATCTTATTTATTAACACTAACAACAAAGTTCACTACCCCAACATCTCAAGAAAAGATTATTTAGGTACGTTACAATGTGTGCGCTTTCACCATGAAGGTTTCTGCCATGGGGCTGTTATGCACTATTGGAGACCATTAAAGGTACTATGTCCCTTTTGCAGCCAACCTCAAATTCTGTAGAACTTTGCAGGAATTATGAATATGTCATGTTACTCATGTACATGTATGTCCTATCTGTGAAATTTAAACGTTTGCAGTGTCCTAATATTCAAATTATGCAAGGAAACCTGTTTACTTGCTAGACTTCACTGTCAGACACTATTGAGTGACTGACTGGCTTTTTTTTTCTTTGGTAATAACATACAAAATGAGCTGTAAAGGGTACATGAGCATTTATCTACATCAATAACCCACTTCGTGTGATGGCCAAAATTTAATTGATTGAATCTTTGCGCAGCATAAAACGTATGACCATTCGGTACAATGGTCTGAAAATCAAGACTATTACTTATTGGCTCTATAGCTCCTAAGTCGATTTGACAACTAATAGTCATTATTTTCCCACTTGAAGACATTTTTGAGTCCCACCTTTTTTAGGGAAGTTCTAAATTAGTAATATCTTTCAAATGCCGTTGGAATTTAACCTTTTCATTTTTTTGGCCTGTAAATGGGACATAGTAGATGATAGTACCTTTAAGATAGACTAAGCAAACGTGATCTTTTGATGGGCTGATTAGACTTTTGTTTCATGATTTCTATTGGATGAGAAGAATGACATTGTTATCTTTCATTTCATACTAAACTTTCTATGATTTATGTTTTCGGCAGTTTGTTTCACAAGAGCCGTATTTAGTGCCATTCTGTTCCCTAATCCCGCATTCAGGATGAGAAAAAAGGTATCTAGGATGATTGGTTAACATGTGAATTTGCTTTTGGTGAAATTTCAGCAAAATCTATGGATGAGAAATATGTTTTTTTGGATGAGGAATGTGAAATGTCATGCCAAAAAAGCCGGCCCGATTAGCGGTTTTCGCGTATTTTTACATTTCGTACATACATTTTTGGGGCAATTTTGTTGTTGTAATGATTCGGTCACATTTGAGATCACAACTTTTGTTTTAAAAACAAAGCAAAACAAAGCAAAACAAAGCAATTAAATACATGATTTCTGGGCATTTAAAATTGGCACAACTTTCTTACTACTGGGGCTATTAGGATGAATGAGGCATCAAATAAAAGTTCTTATCAAGCTCTGTTTGATGACATACATGTAAAGCAAGAGCTTGAATTCTGAGATTTAGTTTGTTTGTAACATACCTAAATGATTAAAATCATGGCACACAAGGTCCGCCGAGAAGTTGCCAAAGAGATCAGAGAGGATGGCATTTTCGGGATCATGGTAGATAGTACACAGGATATATAGGCTAACTTGGAAGGGAGGGGGTGCAACCTGCCACACGCTTCTACCTCTTGGTTGCTTTGATCCATTGCCGAAAATATTTTGGTGAAAAAGGGTGAATTTTCCTGACCCTGTGTCTGCAACCTCCATACATTTTGTAAAAATAGAGAATTCACTTTTGAAGACGAAAATGCCCTAGAGGTCTATTTAGTATTTTCCAGTGTACACAAAAAAACTTAAAACCCAGACATTGCCCAATTATAAAACACCAACAGAAGCGAGGGCGCTAGTTCAGAAGTGTATCCAAAATTTGACCCGTAACTCCGGCGTGGAGATACCCTACTAAAACATACCCAAAATAAAGTAAATATTCATCAAATGTCCAAGCAAAGAAGTGACCGAGGATTACAGGATCTACCTCTCCTCATATCATGATGATGATGATTTAAAAGTCGTTATGTTTCTTACCTGATTCGTGTCAATTTTCTTGTTTTTGAGGGACTATTTTTCGGAAAAACATTATTATTAGTGGTCTATTCACTTTTTCACAGGTTTCACGGCAAACTGCTGCACAATACAAGTGCATACCAATGGTGGTTGCATTTTTTCCGAAAAATACTATAAATAACATACAGTAACGAATATTAAATCATGATCTTTGTTTGGACATTTGATGAATTTTTACTTCATTTTGGGTATGTTTTAGACTTTAGTACATGTAGTTACGGAGTTATGGGTCAAATTTTGGATAGACTTCTGAACTAGCGCCGAAGCGAGAGCCAATAATGTCATAACTCATGCCTCATTTACTCCGGGAAGCTCCAACACCGGCGCTGCAGGCGTCGGAGCTCCGGGTTCGTGCATCAAAAAACATTCTAACATAATTTGAAGAAGTCTTTGATGGGAAAAAGGGGCAATTCTTTGTCCTACCCCGACGATTCTTCCATGCTATTTTGGTTGAATCGACGAAACAACATGGAAGAATCGTTGGGATAGGACGAAGAATCATACCCTTTTCCCATCGAAGACTTCTTCAAATTATAATTTCAAGTTGATGGATAGATGCCCAGACGAGTCGAGCAACCTAGTAAGTCAAAATTGTAATCACTCCCTTTGCATATTTTGAGATAATGTCATGTCGCCCAACCCGCTGTTAGTATTAGAATGTTTTTTGATGCACGAACCCGAAGCTCCGACGCCTTCGGCATCGGCGTCTGAGCCCCTGGAGTTATGCCTCACGAGACATCATGCCATACATGTAGGTCTAGTCATGACAATAGGCCTGCCCTCACTAGCTCGAGATTGCCAAATATCCAGCTATTTGAACTATCCTGATCACAAACTATCCAGCTAATTTGCGTCTTCATCAGCCAAGTTGTAATTAACAGGATATTTGGTTGTGATTGTCAAGATATCTTGGGATAGGATAGTTTGCAAAATATCCAGCTATTTGTCCGGTGCGTCTTCACCACTGAGACCGAAGACTCGCACTATGCGCGAATGCTGAGCAAAATATCTAAGCTATCTGAGCTAATTTCTCAAGCCAGGTCTAACAAAGTTAGGTCTAACTGTTAGTTTCAAGTTTCGAGGTCGAATCTCGAGCTGATGAAGACGCGATTTTTAACCATGGTAACTTCAGGATTATTTCCCAAATCAGAAAAAGGTCAAGCTAGACCTATTTGGCAATCTCGAGATGGTGAAGACGCGCCTATTGATTGTTTGCCAGTCTGTACCCCGTCTTCCTGCCTGGTTAGGAATTAGGTTCACAATCACAGTCAAAGCTCGGGCCGCCGGGCCGGGCGGGCAGCGGAGCCTTGTTGAGCTTCCCGGGCGCTGACTAAAAAAAAAAAAAAAAAAAAAGCATTGGGAAACCTGGAAAATGCTAAACAAAACTCACTTTCAAATATTAAAGCTCTTGCACGTCTTAATGGGATGTCCGGATGTTCTAAAGTGATTCCAACAACAAACCACGATCAAGGTCGGCACGAGAAGTTCAAGTTGTTTTCTAAACCATGTAAACAGCAGCGCACGTTATCGAATCATCGCATGCACACCTTAGTTAGCCTTGAGTGAATGCATTTGTTTTTTCGTTCTTCATCTTTTTTAATACATGAACTTGGAGTTTATGAAAGTGCCAACACCTCCATACCCTCAACATAAAAGAAAAATCACTCATTTTACATCCGATCATTTGTTTATCTAATACTAACAAAATTTGATTAGACAAAAAAATACTTTGTGCTATCGGAGTACTACGATTGCCTATATTGCCTATATTAAGACTAGTCAAATAAGATGATTGCGAAACTCAGCTAGCTGGGAATTCGGGGGGGGGGGTGGGAAGGGATGTCCTTGACTAAACTTTCTTCTTCGCATTCGGCTGGGAAACAATGGAAAAGTGGAAATTTAATCTAGCTGTATTTCTAGTTGCAAGCAGGGGCGTCGCCAAAGGGGGGTGTGGGGGGGTGTGACACCCCCCCCCCCCACCTGTCAGGATATTGTCGGTAAAATTGCGCTGCCGTCGGGAAAAAGAGAAAAGGGAGAGGGAAAAAAGAGAGGGAAAAGGAGAGGGAAAAAAAGAGAGGGAAAAAAGAAAGGGAAAGGGAAAGAAAAAAAGAAAAGGAAAAGAAAAGAAAAAAGGAAAAGAAAGGAAAAAAGGAAAAGAAAGGAAAGAAAAGAGAAGAAAGAAAGAGAAAAAAGAAAAAGAGGGAGGAGAGCAAAGAAAGGAAAAGAAAGAAAAGAAAGAAAAGGAAAAAGAAGAAAAAAGAGAGAAAGGGAAACAAAAGAAACGGGGGATGAAAGAGAGGAGAGAGAGAGGAGGTAAGAGTCTGAGAGAGAAGGAGTGGGAGTAAAAGAGAAGGGGGTTGTTAGGTGGAGTCGTCTCGTCGAGGGAGCAAGGAAGACACGGGTAAATATGTTGCTGTGTCGGGTCAGCTGTGTCGGCATTCTTGCTCGATCCTCGTGTACTATATCAATGCAGAAGTTTGAAGTCGGTGAGATACATGTATATTGTCGGTCGGCCGACAATTTTTTTTCCCTAGGAACTGTGACTTCTTATCCGCTGTGACGACTTCGAGAGTGACTACAACTACAATACTTGAAATTTCTCGAAGTTTCACTTTCTTATAATATCAGCTAAAGAAATCAGAGGTTTAAAATTTTCAGTGGAAACTAAATTCAAACAAGGGTTAAGAGTCAACAACGGTACGACGAATCGTCTTTCTTTCTTTATATTGTGATGAAACGCCAAAGGGGAAACTTCTTTTAGACGAGTCGAGAACGGTACAACGAATCGTCTTCTTTCTCTAATAATTTAAGGAAAGGTCAAAGCTTTCGCGCTGCGCGCGAGAGGGGGAAACTGATTTCAGATGAATAGGGCTTAATAAGATTCGAAAACGGTACGAGGAATCGTCTTCCTTTCTCTATATTGTGATGAAACGCCAAAAATTCAGCGCTTCGCGCGGAAGGGGAAAACTTTATTTAGACGAGTCGAGAACGGTACAACGAATTAACGTCAAAAATCGGCGCTTCGCGCGAGAGGGGGAAACTGAATTCAGACAAAATTAATAGGGCTTATTTAGAGTCCAAAACGGTACAACGAATCGTGTTCTTTCTCTAATAATTTGTGGAAACGTCAAAGCTTTCGCGCGAGAGGGGGAAACTGATTTCAGATGAATAGGGCTTAATTAGATTCGAAAACGGTACGAGGAATCGTCTTCCTTTCTCTATATTGTGATGAAACGCCAAAAATTCAGCGCTTCGCGCGGAAGGGGAAAACTTTATTTAGACGAGTCGAGAACGGTACAACGAATTAACGTCAAAAATCGGCGCTTCGCGCGAGAGGGAGAAACTGAATTCAGACAAAATTAATAGGGCTTATTTAGAGTCGAAATAGGTACAACGAATCGTGTTCTTTCTCTAATAATTTAAGGAAACGTCAAAGCTTCCGCGCTTTGCGCGAGAGGGGGAAACTGAATTCAGACAAAATTAATAGGGCTTATTTAGAGTCGAAAACGGTACAACGAATCGTGTTCTTTCTCTAACGATATGAGGAAACGTCAAAGCTTTCGCGCTTCGCGCGAGAGGTGGAAACTGAATTCAGAAGAATAGGGCTTATTAAGAGTCGAAAACGGTACGACGAATCGTCTTCTTTCTCCAATAATTTAATGAAACGTCAAAACTTCCGCGCTTTGCGCGGGAGGGGGAAGCTTCATTCAGATAAGGATTAAGAGTCGAGAACAGTACACCGAATCGTCTGCTTTTTCTCATAATTGAATGAAACGTCAAGGCTTCGGCGCTTTGCGCGGGAGTGGGGGGAAACTGAATTCAGAAAATGATAAACAGTCGAGAACGGTACAGCAAATCGTCTTCTTTTTTATAATAATTTAATGAAACGTCAAAGCTTTCGCGCTTCGCGCGGGAGGGGGGATACTTTATTAAACCAAGGATTACCAGTCGATAACGGTACAATTTATCGTCTTCTTTTCGTAATAATATTTAAGGAAACGTCTAAGCGGGAGGCCCATGCATCACCCACACCCCCTAATGAGCGCGCTTTTAAGTGATTCTCTTGCTAACTACCGCCCCTCCCTAAAATAAGATCCTAGCTCCGCGCATGCATTAAAATATATAGCTATGATGCTGACTAAATTGAAGAAATAATTCGTATATTTATGTCGTCGAGGAAAATGACCATTTTGCGCATATTATGCAAGTACTATAGAGAGTCCATAGGAAAAACAATTTAGCCTTCGGCCCCAGGTTTATAGGGTTGAATTTGTAGATATTGGACATTTAATTTTGTCGGTAATTGGTGGCTAGTTTTGTCGGTAATCGTTGGCCTCTACACCCCCCCCCCCCCCCCCCCCCCACTGAAAAAGTTCTAGCGACGCCCCTGGTTGCAAGTTATACAATTTCCATACAGGCGGGTACTACGCAGGATTTTTTCGAAGGGGGGGACGGGTTTTACAATTTTAAAATCGCGCCGAAAATTTCGCAACGACTCAGCCAGCCGCTGAATAAGGGGGGGGGGGGGGTTGGGGGGGGGGGGGTAGGGTCACCTTTTTAAAGTCATCATTAGCATAATTTTATTTTTATTTTTTTGGGGGGGGGGTCTCGAAATTTGAAAATTTGACATTTTGCTTCCTTGGGGGGGGGGGGTGGTAAGGTCAACTTTTTAGGTCAGCCGTTGCCATAATTAAAAAAAAACACACACACACAAAGGGGGGAGGGGGAGGGCCACACCCCCCCCCCCCCCCCCCCTAGACCTCTTTCTTTTTCACCCTTTTCTTTTCTTCTTCCTCTTCTTTCTTTCCATTTCTCTCCTCTTTCCCTTTCTAGTCTTTTCCTTCTCTCTCTCTCTCTCTCTCTCTTTTTGCGGGGGAGGGGGGGGGGGGGGGAGAGAGGGGTCAAGGCCCGCTAGGCCCCCTGGACCCGCGCCTACCTATTAATGCATTTGTGAATGATCATTATCAGGCGTTATGTGGGGTTTTTTTTTTATTACACTGACGACTTTTCGTCAATACCATGTTCTGAATTCTTCTTCCTCTTCTTCTTTTCATTCATTCTTCTTCTTCTTCTTTTCATTCTTCTTCTTCTTCTTCTTTTCATTCTTCTTCTTCTTCTTCCTCTTTTTCTTTTCATTCTTCTTCTTCTTCTTCTTTTCATTCTTCTTCTTCTTCTTTTCATTCTTCTTCTTCTTCTTCTTCGTACGCATTTTCTCCAGCATCCCTTCAAGGTCACGTGACTCTTCGTTTCCGAAATCACTCATTGCATGACCTTCCAGGCGCCATTTGGTCTTTTCGTGCCGTTTTTTAGGCCTAATTTCTTTCGACCTACCTATCTCCACTATCCGGTATGATATAGCGGACCTTTAACAAATTGTTCTAGATAGTCCGAGAGTGAAGAAGTAAAGTTTATAGCATCTATGCGAGAGAAGCCAAGATTGTGTCACCAAAGCAAAGAGAATATCATTCAATATCAATTCAATTTTTTCAATTCGTTTATTTATTCAACCATCAAAATATATATACAAATAAATAAAGTTACATCAATAATTTAGCAGAACACAATGATGGTTTGGTGACCCCGGAGAAAGCAGGGCTTATAAAGAGGGGCAACCAAATTGAAATACATAAAAAGATCAACAATACTAATACAAAGAAAATCACCATCGAACATTAATATATACAAGGACAAAAAGAGAAGTACACTTCTTGCAGCAGCAAAATCTATATCTACATGTATATATGAGGGCATTAATTTCGCTTGTTGATGGGACTTTGCTTAAAGGTAATGCAAAGTTTTTTGGAAATTTTGAAAATTGGGTGGATAGTGATTCTTTACAATTTGGATATATTTGGATGCCAATGTGGATGTATTATAAGCACTAGCAAATTTAGCCCCTAAAACACTTCTGCTTTCGAGAAAAAATTGAATATGAAAATTGACCGGTGCTCCCGGTAAATTTTGATAAATAGCGCCTACGGCCGTACAATGGTAGCTGTGACCATGAAAATCTCATAATATGTAGTTGTGATATATAATTTCCAAACGGGAATAGCTAATCGGTTGATTTTAGTCAAGAAACATAGTTTTATAGCTTAATTAATATCTTGACCTTGAGAGGGAGCTTTACAACATAAAGAGTTTATTATTTACAATTTCATAACTTTAAACTCGATTTCAACCGAGACAACATCACTGAATATTAGAGGATCGCATTTGCTTCCAATATGTTAATTTGAACCAAATTCATGACCCCATACCAAAACTTTGTATTACCTTTAAGTCTTAGTTGACCTTATTAACATTTTTTCTACAAGATCTATGCGAAAGTGTTAACAATTTTTTTTCGGACTGAAATAGGGCTTTTGACGCAGTCTGAACTTGGTACAAGAGTTTTTTTTGCAACGCTTTTTTAAACGACTGCTACTCAGTCACCCATTGTAGCAGATTCATGAATAAGGTATCATCAGAAAGAATATTAGTAACTCTTTACAATGGAATATAATCAAGGTTTACACAGGTTATAACTTTTAAAAAGGATCCTGCCAAAGTTGGATATACATTATTTTGATACGCACTGATTAATGTTTATACATCTATACGTCGGGCGTCTACGTCGGGCATCTACGTCGGTACGTCGACGTACCCTAGCGCCCGATGCGTACAGTCATGATTCATTGGCTAAGCAATGACCTCGTTACTGTGAGCCCCCAGGATCAAAACCGTGTCGATGTGCTATATTAGTGCCCTTTTATGAGGCATTAATCCCCATTGCTGTCAGTTATGACTTAAGGACGTAGGTCCCCTAGTTGATTAGCATAGTAGCACACACATGCTTTAGCATTCACGCAAAAAAAACACTCCCCAATTGTCATTCCATCAAATCTCAGAATGTAAAATATTATCTAGATCTATTAGGAATACATATTGTCAAAATCATTCAATAAATTGGGGTAAAAATAATTATTCCACCATTATGACCAACAGTGTATTTAGACTCTTGCAATTACACCATCACAAAGATCATTTGAGGTGGATTACAAATGAGTATTAACGTTATTAATATATTTGGAGCTCGTACACAATATATATACAAAATTATACTAATTACATATATCAATACATATATTTCTACGTCTTAAATTAGATGTAAAACATGATCAGAAAATATACTATATTTGTCAATGATTAACTAAGAAAACATAAATCACAAAACTGATGTGTATTATCACATTTGCTCGACAGATCATGATAATTATATTTCCAACTGGTATATTACTGGTTTCAACTGGTAAATCAACTAGTAATCATCCGGTAACAACTGATAATAATCTATTGGTTTTCAACTGGTAACAACTGGTAATCATCTACTGACTTTCAACTGGTAAATCAACTGGTAATCATCTACTGGTTTTCAACTGGTAAATCAACTGGTAATCATCTACTGGTTTTCAACTGGTAAATCAACTAGTAATCATCTATTGGGTGTTCAACTGAACGTAACAACTGGTAATCATCTATTGGTTTCAACTGGTTACAACTGGTAATCATCTACTTGTTTTCAACTGGTATCAAATGGTTCAGTTTGGCCACTGTGCTGCAAATGGTCCACTTTAGTTTTATGGGTTTTAAACTGGAATCAACTGGTAGATTTACGTTTCCCTTTTTTTCACTGCAATTATAATTATGTCTGTCTGACTTTAATTGTTTATTTTTTTGGCGAGGAATGTTTGTATCGAAATGGAACAAAGTAATACCCAGATTTGTACAGGCTTACACTACAAATAATTTTCAATTGTAATTTTAAGCCTCATGAAATATCTTATTTGTCTAGATTTGTGTGGTTCCTAGGCAATCACTCTAGAGTGCTCTCTCTCTCTCTCTCTCTCTCTCTCACTTTGTGTTAACAAATCCAGGGTCCTTGAGTAAACCCGAATCGTTTTAATAATATAAACTAAAAAAGAAGACACCCCCGAAAAACCCACTACATACACAATCAGTTCCATAACACAACGTTTTTAATTTATAGAAGAAAATTCGTTAGGATGCGAGTAAGGTTACTTGTAGAATCGTCAAATTTAATGTCGGGTGATGATTTTGTCTTCAACTTAACATAGAGAACCTCCTTCGGCCCCCTTTCTACATGATGTTATAATTACATAACTATTTCATGGCTTTTACAATTTCAAAGAATATTCAAATAATCCTTCTTACACGTACGTCAACGTGGTTAATCAGAGCATGTCGTTCATAAGTGAAGCCCTCTTATATATAAGTATAGCATACCATGCGTATAGCTAACTGCTTAAATGTAGTTCGATATTTACATTTTAGGGGTTTCACTTATTTCCTGATTTACATTATGATAAACAGATTTCTATATATGAAATCAGACTTGTAAAGGATGGTGGACCTGAATATCAGGTAAAGTGTCATACAGGGGCGGATTCAGCCGGCGGCAGGGGAGGGGGCCCAATTCGTGCAAAAAAATGGGGGGGGGGGCGAAACAGCCGGACGATAATTCGCTCAGCGGGGGGGGGGGGGGGGGCAGCACTAATTTTCTTTTGGGGTCCTCCAAAATTTGACAAATCTCATTCCCCCCAACCTTGAGCGCCAGAAGAGAGGGCCCATCTATAAAAAATTTAAAAAAGAGGTAAAATTAACGTGTTTTACACGTTGCCCCCCCCCCCCTGGATCCGCCAGTGGTGTCATAACCAGAAGCCAAAATATCGTTTTCCTTTTTTTTTTTCACTGCAATTATAATTATGTCTGTTTGAATTTGATTGTTTATGATTTTGGCGAGAAATGTTTGTATCGAAGTGGACCAAAGTAATACCCAGATTTGTACATGCTTAAACTACTTCCATTGTGATTTTACTCCAAAGAATCTATTCAACAATCATGTTTTTGAGCTTCTAGTTAAGCACCCACGCTCCTCAGGATACAATCAGTGATCACGAAATGATTATTTTGTTAATGTAAAACCTACTAGCGTGAACATCATTACAAATGATTTCAATCAAGGTACGTTTCCTTTCAGAATGTTTCTTTCAAATAGGTTTTTCTTTCATCTTTTATCGTTGTGTACAAGCCCAGCCTTATGAACTATCTTAATTGCCTAGATTTGTAGTTCCTAGGCAGTCACTCTCGACTTCTCTCTCTCTCTCTCTCTCTCTCTTTGTGTTAACAAATCCAGGGTCCATGAGTAAACCCAAATCGTTTTAATAATATAAACTAAAAAGAAGACACCCCCAGAAAAACCAACTACATACACAATCAGTTCCATAACACAACGTTTTTAATTTAGAGAAGAAAATTCGTTAGGCTGAGAGCAAGGTTTTTATTTGTACAATCGTCAAATTTAATGTCGGGTGATGATTTTGTCTTCAACTTAACATAGAAAGCCTCCTTCGGACTCCTTTCTACATGATGTTATAATTACATAACTATTTCATGGCTTTTACAATTTCAAATAATATTCAAATAATCCCTCTTACACGTCAACGTGGTCAATCAGACCTTGTCGTTCATAAAGTTAAAAGCCCTCTTAGATACAAGTATAGCACACCATTTAGCTAAATGCGTAAATTTAGTTCGGTATTTACATTGTTGGGGTTTCACTTATTTCCTTAATTACATTATGATACATATATGTATATATATATATCTGAAATCAGGCTTGTAAAGGATGGTGGACCTGAATATGAGGTAATTAAAGTGTCATACAGGGGCGGATTCAGCCGGCGGCAGGGGAGGGGGCCCAATTCGTGAGAAAACTATTAGCGGCGAACAGCCGGACGATAATTCGCTCAATGGGGGGGGGGGGGGGGGGGGGGGGGCTGGGGGTTAGTGAGCACTCATTTTGTTTGTGGCCCTCCAAAATTTGAAAAATCGCACCCCCCCCCCCCCCCCTTGAGCACCAGAGGAGGGGGCCCATCTAAAGAAAAGGTAAAATTAATGTGTTTTACACGTTTTCTCACCAGGAAAGGCCCCCCCCCCCCCCCACCTGGATCCGCCACTGGTGTCATAACCAGAAGCCAAAATATCGTTTCCCTTTTTTTCACTGCAGTTATAATTATGTCTGTCTGAGTTTGATTGTTTATTATTTTGGCGAGGAATGTTTGTATCGAAGTGGAACAAAGTAATACCCTGATTTATACATGCTTACACTTCAAATAGCGTATTCGATTGTAATTTTACTCTAAGAATCTATTCAACAATCATGTTTTTGAGCTTCTAGTTAGGCACCCACGCTCCTCATGATACAATCAGTGATGTAAAACCAACTAGCGTGAACATCATTACAATGATTTCAATCAAGGTACGTTTCCTTTCAGAATGTTTCTTTCATCTTTTACCCTTGTATACAAGCCCAGCCGTATGAAATATCTTATTTGCCTAGATTTGTGTGGTTTCTAGACAGTCACTCTAGAGTTCTCTCTCTCTCTCTCTCTTTGTGTTAACAAATCCAGGGTCCATGAGTAAACCCAAATCGTTTTAATAATATAAACTAAAAGAAGACACCCCCAGAAAAACCCACTATACATACACAGTCAGTTCCATAACACAACGTTTTTAATTCAAAGAAGAAAATTCGATAGGCTGCGAGCAAGGTTACTTGAAGAATCGTCAAAGGTCGGGTGATGATTTTGACTTCCTTCCTATATGATGTAATAATGACATGGCTATTACAATTTTAAAGAATATTCAAATAATCCCTCTTAACGTCAACGTGGTCAATCAGACCATGTCGTTCATACCATTGATCTATAAGAACAATCTTAAGTTTATTCACCCTCCCAATACAAGAAAGTAATTGCCCACAATGTCATATCCAGACTAAAATAAAACAATGAGTCTTGCAGAAATTTCCATCTTGAAAAGAATGTCAAAAGGACATTATTTTGGATTCGTTGTTCACTATACAATTCACAATTTACGGTCGATTTTTTTTTTTTTTATTTTTTTTTTATTGGGGGGGGGGGGGGGGGAATGAAACCAGTTACAATATGAAACAAATTATACCCCTTCTATTATACTACCCAACCCCAAACAAAGCAACACCCCACACATGCACAAGAACACACAAACTCAACCACACACTCGCATATACACACACATACACACACACACACAACACAGCAATGCGTTCTCCTTCACGCACACGCAACCACCAATGCTGGAGACAAAAATGACAAATAGGGGACAAGGCCTAAGACTAGGGGATAGGGGATAAGACTAGGCCTACATTAAGCTTCGATATATTTCCGTGCTTCATTCGAATTCCATGAATGTTTCTTCAAACATTGTGGGACAATTATCGTTGATATACCAAATTTTAGTATAAATTCCCTTAGGCTTAGATAATAATAAATAAACACATGTTTAACAATTACAATAAAACGAAACTCGAATGTACAAATTCAATACATAATCAAATAATGGCTGAATAACCAAAGCCTAGCAATCATTTATTCTCCCCCCCCCCCCCGCCAACGAAAAAAATATATTAATAATAACATGGTTACGATCATGTGCAAGAGAAGATTTGGAATTTTCTAGGTTCGCTAGTTTAGTAGATTTAAATGATTAAATTGTGGGAAAAGTACTCAGATGCCGTGGCAGTTTATATATTTAAAAAATCCCTCTCCCTCCTCCCACCTCCAACGTCGTTTAAAGAAGTCGAGTTTATTTTCTCTCTGGGAACAGACTAAGGTTTCCACTTGTTGAGCGGAATGCCCATGCCACTACATCACATTATATTTTTTTCATCACAATGCCCATTAGGACCGACTCACTGAGCGAGAGATATGTGTTGTTGTTTTTTTGGTCGGTTAGCTGTAGTTTCGTTTTTGGACCACATGATCCAACTGACTTGCACCCAGTGGCGGATCTAGGGGGGGGGGGGGCCAGGGGGCCCCCTCCCCTGGCCAAAAAACAGGTAAATTTAACCTTCAAGTTTTAAATAAAAAGAAGACGGGCCCAGTCCCCATGGAAGTAGTTCACGAATTGGGCCCCCTATTTGGCCCCTCCCTTGCCGCCGGCTGGATCCGCCCCTGCTTGCACCAGATACCTGCTCAATGTCACGCCACCAGACGGTGAAATAAAGACCCACGTAGCCTATGTCTTTCATTTCATGCGGGTTTATCCTTCACTATCACATGAGCATATGATGGGACGAAGCACATTTGTGCAAAGGAAATCAGCATTAGATTCAATTCTACATCTTTTTCTTCGATACACTGCATGTTTTGGCATTTTTCAAACCGGATTCATGACCCAGAGACAAACTTTCATCTTATCTCGCGAAACAGACACTGTAAACGCCTTTATAAGACGTTCTCTTATAAAGTTGCCAGTTGCTTCTATTTGAACTGTGTTGGATTATATTTGACTCCTTTTACCTAAACTATAATTGGATAAATATTTCTGAGGAAATGACCTGACGCCTCATTCCACGATTCCCTTTCGAATTTAGCAGGATCTAGGCAAACAGTGAGTATAATAAATAATTTTTCACTCGTTACCTCTAAATTTTGTTGATCCAGTGCCCTTTTTGTAACCTCTGACAAGTGCCTTTTTCTCTCTGATGAATGCCCCTTTTCTTTTTTTAACAAGAGCCCCTTTTTATAAATGCACCTTCTCACATCTCTGATAAATGCCCCTATTGATAGGTGCCCCTTTCCTACGAAATGTGCCCATTTCTCTTTGTTATAAGTACTAATTTCCTTTCTCATAAGTGCCCCGATTCACCTCAGGTAAGTACTCCGATTCAGGTTCAAGAACTGCCCGTTACAACATCTTATAAGTGCCCCTTCTCCTCTTCTAATTACCTCTTTTCAAATCTGAGAAGTGCCCCTTATATTTTGACAAGTGCCTCTTTTCCTATGTATACGCCCTTTTCATCTCCGGTGAGTGACCTTATTAAAATTAAAGAGGTGCCCTCTTTAATTTTGAATTAAGTGCCCTTTTTCGTCTCTGATAAGTGCCCCTTTTCCGTTTTTATCAGTGCCCTTTTCATCTCGGGCGAGTGCCCCATATAAGGTGTGAGAAGTGCCCGATTCTCAACTCAGATAATTTCCGTTTTTATCTTGAAACGTGCTCCTTTTCCTTTCTTATTAGTGTCCTTTTCCCATATGATTTCACCCAAAGCTCGCTGGCTACGCTCGTTCGCATTTAAAATTGATATAATTTGTTTTCTTTTTTTTTAATTAAAGGTCTGTTCATTCTATTGCGCTTAAAACCCCATCAGGATTGTCTTTTCTTCTTTATAAGATGCAATTTTTCGAACTGCAACTTCACATATCTTACAAATTTTGCTCGCTCGGAAATGAATATTCAGACCATCACACCTAACTGCAAAGTATAATGCTTGAGTATTATCTTGGACTATTTAAAGGGATCCTTAAAAAAGTCCTTGATTTAGCTCATGCATGCTGCAATGTTAATTATAAACCTTTAGGTCAGTCAGGAACCCCATGACTTTTACAAGCCGATCGCCTGTCTGATTATCAAGATATTTATGATTGAAAATCGAAATCAAATTTTGCGTTTTGCCAAACGGTTTTCATAACACTACAGTCTATTGGGGGAAAACGAGTATGGTAAAACCGGTCACTCAAAGGTTTTTACATTTTTGAGGCACTTCTTGATCATTTTTAAGCGCAATTTTGTTAGGGCTTCAATATAACACCATATCACAGACAATGATAACACGTAGGGCCGTGCATGACCCATGAACTTCAACTGCCTAATCAACATCTCATGTATCATTTTCCTTTGCACTCCAGCTCGTGTAAGAACTTCCTCATTACTAACAGGGGATTTTCACCATTCTTCTTAAAAACCACATTTCGCAACTTTCCAAACGCTTTTAAGTATCAGAGGCTAAAGTCCATGTTTCACTACCATACATAAGTACTGGGTAGATGTAACAATTCAATACTCTTATTCTGGTCCTCATACTCATTGTTCGATTTGTCAGAAGTTTGCCTAACTTTGGAACTGCAGATTTAGTGAGAGCTATCCTTTTCTTGATCTCTGTCTCACATCTGGCATCCTCAGATTTAACATTGTTAAACGATCCCTTAAAAGAGAGAAACAAATATTGAAATCATCCCTGATAATATAATCACAATGTAGGGGTACATATCAATGTCAACATTTTTGCTTTGAGGTTTCCATTTGTAGGTGCCCCCTTTTCCAGAAAGTACCTTTTTGTGCCCCTACCCCAATTTTAAAAGTCGTTTTCGCCACCCCTGATAATGAACAATCTTAGGTAAAGATCAGTATCGATATGAGAATGACTGACTTAAGATCGATTATGCTATTATGATACACAAATAAATATAATCTCATTATTTAACTTTCATCCTGTTCTCTCTTTCTCTATTTCTTCCTCCTCGGTATTAAGTTCATTATAATGAAAGCAGAAAATGAGGACAACATTGTTCTGAAAGTTTGGTGGAAGTCCGATAAAGGATAAGACAGTAATCAAGTTTCAAACGGAAATGGGCTAATCTGTAACGTCAGGTGGTCTCCTGTTTTTTGTTTGTGGATACGATAAACAAAAAATCTTTTCTCTAAGAAGGAAAATTTTTAATCATTCCTGTGCCAATAATGTGTTCTCTTTCTTTTTTTCCTTATATATTCTTTTAATGTTTTACTTTTTTTTCTTCATTTCTTTCTTTCCTAATATCTTTCTTTGTTTTTCCCTTCTTCTCTTTCTATTCTTCCTTCTGCTTTTAATTTAATTTCTTTTCCTTTAAGCTTCTCCTTTTTGGGGTAAATAATAATGAGCATGCGATATAGAGTGTTGCTCATAAAGTCTGTGACAATGTAATTCATTCTTGACAGAAGAAGTACATATCTTCTCAAACTTTGATAATCGGTTTGTTCAATGCAGTTCATGGTAACAAGTAAACCACAATTAATATTTAAAAACTGTGTATTTAGGCTTCAGTAAAAATTGAGGTATTGAATCAAAAGGGTGAGGTGTTTTTTGTTGTCATGTAATCAAATATTTTTTGCGTAAATCTTTGTTCAGTGCAGTGTTACAAATTATTTTATTCACCTATTACAAATAATTGTATTTGTAATAGTCAGAATGTGAATTGCACATAAGTTGTTGCTTAGTAGGACAAACACTATGGCTTGTCCTACTAACAGCATGGAGTGAAATACAATAATTTCTAATAGGTGTGAAGTAATTTTTAACAATTAAGGCACTGTTTAAGCACCCACGCTCCTCAGGATACAATCAGTGATCATGAAAATATGATTTAACAAAAAATGTCAAACCTGCTAGCGTGAACACCATTACAATTGATTTCAATCAAGGTACGTTTCCTTTCAGAATGTTTCTTTCTTCTTTTACCCTTGTATACAAGCCCAGCCGTATGAAATATCTTATTGTCCTAGATTTGTGTGGTGTCAAGGCAATCATTCTAGACTGTTCTCTCTCTCTCCCTCTCTCCCTCTTTGTGTTAACAAGTCCAGGGTCTATGAGTAAATCCATATCATTGAAATAATATAAACTAAAAAAAAGACTACAGACACAATCAGTTTCATAACACAACGTTTTTAATTTAGAAAGGTCGGGTGATGATTTTGACTTCCTTCCTACATGATATTATAATGACATAACTATTTCATGGCTAATACAATATTCAAATAATCCCTCTTACACGTCAAAGTGGTCAATCAGACCATCAGCACAATCTTAAGTTTATTCACCCTCCCAATTAAATAACCACATGTATAACAATTATATTAAAACGAAACTCGAATGTAAGAATTAAAAACATAATCAAATAGTGACTGGATAACCAAAGCCTTGCATACCTTTAACCCCACCCCCCCCCCCCAATTTCTTTAAAAAACCATAATAATAACATGTTTACATGTGCACCAAAAAAATTGGAATTGTCTAGGTTCGCTAGTGTAGTATGTTGCTATTGTTTGTGGTATTGTAACAGGTGGTCAACTTTGGCAAAGTTACATGCCACTTTCTCAAGTTAGCTCATTGATGACTGACAGATGATGTCACAAGGGGAATGAGATCTGGAAGTTTTTGGGGTGATGGAGCTAATTAGCAAGCTTGAAAAACAAATATTTCAAAAAATATTTAAAAATCTATGAAACAAATTCAGAAGTTTACATATCAAAATATGAGATGTATGCAGTACTGCACACCAACAGGAATACATTTGTATTTCGATGTCATGGGCCCTTTAAATGATTGGATTGTGGGGAAAGTACTCGGATGCAATGGCAGTCCCCTCTCCACCCCCCTCCCAATCCCCCTGTCGTCATTTAAAGTAGTCAAGTTTATTTTTCTGCCTGAGAACAGACTAAGGTTTCCCCTTGTTGAGCGGAATGCCCAGGCCACTTTTTCGCATTATATTATTTTCATCACAATGCCCATTAGGATCGACTCACTGGGCGAGAGATGTGTGTGTGTGTGTGTTTTTTTGTTGGGTCGGTTAGCTCTAGTTTCGTTTTTGGACCACATGATCCAACTCTCTTGCCTTAGATACCTGCTCAATTAATGTCACGTCACCAGACGGTGACATAAAGACTCACGCAGCCTATGTCTTTCATTTCATGCGGGTTATCCGTCACTATCACATGATGGGACGAAGCACATTTGTGCAAAGGAAATCTGCATTAGATTGAATTCTACATCTTTTTCTTCGATACACTGCATGTTTTGGCATTTTTTTAAACCGGATTCATGACCCAGAGACAAACTTTCATCTTATCTCGCGAAACAGACACTGTAAACGCCTTTATAAGACATTCTAGAAGAGACTTCTCATGTCACTTAATTGTTGCCAGTTGCTTCTATTTGAACTGTGTTAGATTATGTTTGACTCCTTTTACCTCAACTATAATTGGATAAATATTTTGAGGAAATGACCGGACGCCTCATTCCACGATTCCCTTTCGAATTTAGCAGGATCTAGGCAAACAGTGAGTATATTAAATAATTTTTGACTCGTTACCTCTAAATTTTGTTGACTCAAGCGCCCTTTTTTAACCTCTGATAAGTGCCCCTTTTTATATTTGCATGTGCCTCCTTTTTTTTTAATAAGTGCCTTTTCCTTCTGATGAATGTCCATTTTCTTTTTTTATTTAGAGCCCCTTCCCCTTTTTATAAATGGGCCTTCTCACATCTGTGATAAATTCCCCTATTGATAGGTGCCCCTTTCCTACGAAATGTGCCCATTTCCTTTCTCATAAGTGCCCCAATTCATCTCAGGTAAGTACTCCGATTCAGGTTCAAGAACTGCCCGTTACAACATCTCATAAGTGCCCCTTCTCCTCTTCTAATTACCTCTTTTCAAATCCGAGATGTGCCCCTTATATTTTGACAAGTGCCTCTTTTTCTTTGTATGCGCCCTTTTCATCTCCGGTGAGTGACCTTATTAAAATTTAAGAGGTGCCCTCTTTAATTTTGAAATAAGTGCCCTTTTTCGTCTCTGATAAGTGCCCCTTTCCGTTTTTATCAGTGCCTTTTTTCATCTCGGGCGAGTGCCCCATGTCAGGTATGAGAAGTGCCCGATTCTCAACTCAGATAATTTCCGTTTTTATCTTGAAACGTGCTCCTTTTCCTTTCTTATTAGTGTCCTTTTCCCGTATGATTTCACCCAAAGCTCGCTGGCTACGCTCGTTCGCATTTAAAATTGATATAATTTGTTTTCTTTTTGTTAATTAAAGGTCTGTTCATTCTATTGCGCTTAAAACCCCATCAGGATTGTCTTTTCTTCTTTATTAGATGCAATTTTTCGAACTGCAACTTCACATATCTTACAAATTTTGCTCGCTCGAAAATGAATATTCAGACCATCACACCTAACTGCAAAGTATAATGCTTGAGCATTATCTTGGATTATTTAAAGGGATCCGGTAACTTTGTCTTAGATCCTTTAAAAAAATCCTTGATTTAGCTCATGCTGCGATGTTAATTGTAAACCTTTAGGTCAGTCAGGAACCCCATGACTTTTACAAGCCGATCGCCTGTCTGATTATCAAGATATTTATGATTGAAAATCGAAATCAAATTTTGCGTTTGCCAAACGGCTTTCATAACACTACAATCTATTGGGAGAAACGAGTATGGTAAAAACCGGTCACTCAAAGGTTCTTACATTTTTGAGGCACTTCTTGATCATTTTAAAGCACAATTTGGTTAGGGCTTCAATATAACACCATATCACAGGCACTGATAACACGTAGGGCCGTGCATCTCAGATTTCTCTCCCTCTCTCTCTCTAAGTGCCATATCGTTTGACTTTGGCGATCATGCTGTTCCACAACCCTCGGCTCCTAGCCTTCTGTATTAGTACCACTCCCAGTTCTTTCACTCCTCTCTTTTCCAACAATTTCTGCAGACTGTCCATCCAAAGTATCCTCCTCCTTCCCACAATTTTCCCTGTCAAAGCTAGATTCTCTAGGCCTTCTTTACGTGTAATGTGACCCATGAACTTCAACTGCCTAATTAACATCTCACGTATCATTTTCCTTTGCACTCCAGCTCGTGTAAGAACTTCCTCATTACAAACTTTGTCAGTCCAGGGGGATTGTCATCATTCTTCTTAAAAACCACATTTCGCAACTTTCCAAATGCTTTTTAGTATCAGAGGCTAAAGTCAATGTTTCACTACCATACATAAGTACTGGGTAGATGTAACACTTAAATACTCTTATTCTGGTCCTCATACTCATTGTTCGATTTGTCAGAACTTTGGAAATGCAGATTTAGTGAGAGCTATCCTTCTCTTGATCTCTGTCTCACATCTGGCATCCTCAGATTTAACATTGTTAAACGATCCCTCTAATAGTTAGGTGGCTTAGCGTCAAATTTGTCGATTATCGTTACTTGCCGGATAAAAGCACCATTTTTGGTACAGGGCTCCCTTAGGACCTACTAAACGATATTAGGATAGGAGCCCCCGGCAAAAATTTCAATTTAAGGGTGTGGGGGCGGGGGCGATTTTTGGAGCCCCCAAATAATTTTATAACAATGATTTGTAGATGTACAAATGCCATTTTTGGTACAGGGCTTCCCTAGGACCTACTGAACGATATTAGGGTGGGAGCCCCCGACAAGAATATCATATAAGGGTGTGGGGCGGGGGCGTGGCCTCGTAGCCCCCAAATAATTTAGAAGGTAATATAACATTTATTTGTTGTTGTAAAAATGCCATTTTTGGTACAGAGCTTCCTTATGACATACTAAACTATATAAGGGTAGGAGCCCCCGACAAGAATATCATATATGGGTGTGGGGCGGGGGCATCGCTTCGTAGCCCCCAAATAATTTAGAAAGTAATATAACATTTATTTATTAAGGGCTTCCTTAGGACCTACTGAACGATATCAGGGTAGGAGCCCCCGGCAAGAATATCATATAAGGGCGTGGGACAGGTGCGTCGCCTCGTAGTCCAATATTCAAAAACTGTGTATTTAGGCTTCAGTAAAAATTGGGGTTTTGAATCAAAAGGGTGAGGTGTTTTTTGTTGTCATGTAATCAAATATTTTTTGCGTAAATCTTTGTTCAGTGCAGTGTTACAAATTATTTCATTCACCTATTACAAATAATTGTATTTGTAATAGTCAGAATGCGAATTGCACATAAGTTGTTGCTTAGTAGGACAAACACTATGGCTCGTCCTACTAACAGCATGGAGTGAAATACAATAATTTCTAATAGGTGTGAAGTAATTCTTAACAATTAAGGCACTATTTAAGCACCCACGCTCCTCAGGATGCAATCAGTGATCATGAATGATTTAACAAAAAATGTCAAACCTACTAGCGTGAACACCATTACAATTGATCAAGGTACAATCAAGGTACGTTTCCTTTCAGAATGTTTCTTTCTTCTTTTACCCTTGTATACAAGCCCAGCCGTATGAAATATCTTATTATCCTAGATTTGTGTGGTTTCAAGGCAATCATTCTAGACTGTTATCTCTCTCTCTCTCTCTCCCTCTTTGTGTTAACAAGTCCAGGGTCTATGAGTAAATCCATATCATTGAAATAATATAAATTGAAAAGAAGACACCCCAAAAAAAACTCACTACAGACACAATCAGTTTCATAACACAACGTTTTTAATTTAGAAAAGTTGGGTGATGATTTTGACTTCCTTCCTACATGATATTATAATGACATAACTATTTCATGGCTATTACAATATTCAAATAATCCCTCTTACAAAAGGTGATGTAACTAAAATCAGCGCCTTAAACCTCTCGGCCAGCGCGCTCTGTCACCGTATATAGCAGTTTTCTCTAATATATACATTAAAATGGATTGAAAACGGCTTCGCGTGGTAGATGCTTCGCCGCTGCTCCATTAAACGGGCCCTTCTTTTACTTTTGCAATGCATATTGGCACGAACTTAGATCAAGATCTATCGGCAGATGTTGTTTTTTGTTTTTGGAAGTTTATTTTCGTCTTCATGTCAACAATGCAAGATAAAATTGTCGGTAAGATCGATCGAGATTCAATTGTATTGAAATTACCGACCAATTCTTCGCACACGTACGGTATCCTCGATCGCTCAGACCATTTTTTAACATGTAAACCTATGGGGTAACCATGGAGACTGAACTATTTTCCCGGTAACCATGGTTATTGGGATTTTAGAACTGTTTTAACCATGGTTACTGGGAATTTTCGGGAAGAGTTAAAGTTTATGAATGCAATTTCGACCAATCAGATTGCTGGATTACTTAAGTGAGGTATATAATACAAATTATTTCATTCACCTATCACAAATAGGCCTGATTGTATTTGTAATAGTCAGGATGCGAATTGCACATAAGTTGTTGCTAGGTAGGACAAATACTATCCCAGATAGCAAAGTATCTGGGGCCCATATGGGTTACTTGTGGGCTTATCTGGGCTAAAATGTGGGCCCCATATGGGTTGCCCATGTGGGCTATGTATGGGCCCATATGGGCCCATCTGGGCCCCTTGTGTTTTTTGCACCGTACACCCCGTCTGGGGCCCATATGGGCCAGGGTTACACGTGGGGTAAATATGGGCAGGCCCACATCGTACCCATGTAAACCATATGTGGCCCATTTGGGCTATGTATGGGCCCATATGGGCCCCACTTGGCCAATCTGGGACCCATATGTACACCCTATGTGGGGCCCATTTGGGCCAAGTGGGTTTAGTGTGGGTTGAATATGGGCAGGCCCACATTGCTCCCATATGGGCCCCATATGGGTTGCCCATGTGGGCTATGTATGGCCCCACTTGGCCCATCTGGGACCCATGTGTTTTTTGCACCGTACACCCCGTCTGGGGCCCATATGGGCCAGGGTTTCGCGTGGGGTAAATATGGGCAGGCCCACATCGTACCCATGTAAACCATATGGGGCCCATTTGGGCTATAAGCGGGTTTTTATATGGGATCCATATGGGCCAAGTGGGTTTGATATGGTCCCATATGGGCCAATGTAGTTCTAAATGGGCTTCATAATTAACTGGACCAGTCGTACCATTTGGCACAACTTTCAAACAGTTGAAAGCCCCAATTAGCAGATATAATTAGTACGTTATGTAACACTTGTACTAATTAATTTTGCCAATGGCAACAACACATCGTCTAAAATTTCCAATGTAAAGGCATTGGTATTAAGAAGACTTGGTTAATTTGTTGAGATGAGACATTTCCATATACTTGTATTTTATTGAATCTGTTTTAGTTCACAGTTAGTGTTTTTGTTAATTCATGTTTAATTAAATGTAATTTATACAAAGTAGTGAAATGTCCTAATAATTAGCAATTTACATTTTGTAGTATTTTCGAAATGAATTGCATATAACTAAATCATCAGTAATTCGGAAATATCCTGTAAATTCAGATAAATTGTAAAAAAACATAGATGTACACGCACCCCATATTCATTATGCAAATAAGGGGTTTTTTGTGGGTTTTGGGTGGGAAGGCCCATCTGGTATACATCTGGTTTTTAGCTGGGCCCGGCCGATGCTCGATGTGCAACTTTCACCACCATAAAACCCACATGGGGCCCACATGGGGCCCATATGTGTTGGTACTTGTGGGTTCTGGATGGGAAGGCCCATCTGGTATACATCTGGTTTTTATATGGGCCACGTGGGATCCGTATACCTGTGGGTTCTTTGTGGGAAGGCCCATCTGGTATACATCTGGTTTTCAGCTGGGTGAAGACAATGTTCGACGTGCGATTTTTATCACCAAAAACCCACATGGGGCCCATATGGGGCCCATATGTATCGGTAGTTGTGGGTTCTGGGTGGGAAGGCCCATCTGGTATACACCTGGTTTTTAGCTGGGCCCAGCCAATGCTCGACGTGCGATTTTCACCACCAAAACCCCACATGGGGCCGACATGGGGCCCATATGCGTGGGTTCTGGGTGGGAAGGCCCATCTGGGCCCCATATGGGTTTTTATATGTTTCTATCTGGGCTCAGTCGATCCATAATTATGCCACTTCGCCCATATAGATACCACATGGGGCCCATATGGTTTTATTATGTGGGTTCTAGGTGGGAAAACCCATATGGGCCCCATATGGGTTTTATATGTTTCTATCTGGGCTCAGTCGATCCATAATTATGCCACTTCGCCCATATAGATACCACATGGGGCCCATATGGTTTTATTATCTGGGTTCTAGGTGGGAAAACCCATATGGGCCCCATATAGGTTTTATATGTTTCTATCTGGGCTCAGTCGATCCATAATTATGCCACTTCGCCCATATAGATACCACATGGGGCCCATATGGTTTTATTATCTGGGTTCTAGGTGGGAAAACCCATATGGGCCCCATATGGGTTTTATATGTTTCTATCTGGGCTCAGTCGATCCATAATTATGCCACTTCGCCCATATAGATACCACATGGGGCCCATATGGTTTTATTATCTGGGTTCTAGGTGGGACAAACCATATGGGCCACATATGGGTTTTACATGGTACATATGGGCCCCAGTAGGCCCACATGATTCCCATATGGGCCCCAGATACTTTGCTATCTGGGATGGCTTGTCCTACTAACAGCATGGAGTGAATGCAATTCGCATTATGGTGAAATACAATAATTTGTAACAGGTGTGAAGTAATTTTTAACAATTTAGGCACTTAACGAAAATTCATGTATTAAATATGATTACAGTACGAAAATGGCCTGAGGGTATCTTTGCTGATTCAGAGTCAGCAGGCCAAACTCCAGTGTCACTGTCGTGGGCTATTGGCATTGTGACGTGATAAAATTTAAAAATGTATAATTGTGCTGCCAAGGATAACAGAGCAGCAGGCTTTTCAATAATATTGTCAACATCCCCTTGTACTAAGTCTGGGCTGAAGCAACGAATGTGGGTCAAAAGTCATTAATATGCGGGTGTGTTTTCTCATTCCCAAAAAACATTTGCTCATTTATTTACATTGAATTTGAGGCAGCTGAGAAGGAAAGGTGGTGATATTAAGTCAAACTATAAAAAAAACACTTAATAAAAGCTAAATTTATATATTCTCTTCGTTATGATGATTACAATCTTGACTTTATTCGCTTTCCTCGTTTCAGATAATCCTTCGTATTGATACAAAAGAGATAAAGTTTGTTTTTTTATGTTATCTTTTTTTAATGAAAATCTACTGTCAATTTCTTTGCTACTTATCCTCCTATGTGTTCTTTCTGGCATTTGGGTTTAACCTCATGACTTTTCATCCACTGTTCGAGATGAACACCTTATGCTCCTGGCGCATGTGAAATGGCGCAGCGGATAAGTGAGCAGAGAGAACTTGGATATTAAAGACAATAAGTTTGTAGGTTGTTCAAAATAATTAAACGTTATCCTTTGGATTGTAACAAAGTTCTGTGAAAGTCTTCATGTCGATGTACATTATATCATTTTAAACAATGGGAGAGACGGGTGCTTGTTCGTTGACCCAACCTCGAACTCTTGGTTTTGCTGAGAGGGAACCAAACTTTGAAGAGTGAGTTCCGCCTTTTAACTGTATAATGATTATCATGGTCCCTCTCATTGGACAAGGCCTCGCGCGCTGCTTGTCTGCCAAGCAGGGTCTGAAAATAGACTAACGCAGTGTGGCTTTACAGCAGTGATCGCTGGACCAAGTAGCCTTTTGACAAGGCCTCGTGACTCTGGCTAATTAGCGGCTGAGATGAGTCTAGATACCCAGGGTGAACGCGCAATCTAGATATTACTGCTCCGCATAAATTATTCATAGCATTGGATTTATTGACCAATTAGAACGGCCATCCCCTAGCCCCCAGTTGGCTTCGTTCGTGATTCGTTCATTATCAAAACATGTAAGAACGTCAGTGTGTGTGTGAACTATGAACGTCAGTTCATAGTTAGTAGGTCCATGTTTGTACTATACGTACAGTTTACTCCATGTGTGTGTGTGTGTGATGGATACTTTATGCTGACGTAATGCGAGGTTACGTTCGGTGATTGGACGCTATTTCTTCTTCTTCTGGGATACTCTTCAACGTTCTACCATTTCGGTAGAGTATTCCAGTCGGAAACAAAGGTTAACATAAGAAATCGAAACCACATTACCAATTAAGGCAAACTAGCTGTGATTCTCGCTCTGTTGTTCACTCGGGCTTTCGCGATTAGTCTCTTTTTAGTCGCTCGGCGTCTATCAGACAGGTGGCCTTGTTAACTGGCTGTGATTCTCGCTCTGTTGTTCACTCGGGCTTTCGCGATTAGTCTCTTTTTAGTCGCTCGGCGTCGATCAGACAGGTGGCCTTGTTCAAAGGCTATGGACCGAGCCGCTTCAGCTGACGCACCTCGTCCCACAGATTACAGTCGTCGCGCGATTAGTCTATGTATTCAGGCGCGTTAAGGGAAATACAGCACGAGTGCCTTGACCAAAGGCTACTCTCATCAGGGATGAGTATTCATAATTGAATGACACACGCACTGAAGACTAAAACAACAACAACAACAACGAATGCTCCTCTTCCATCTCATCAAGCCTGTCTTCACCACCATCTTCGAGATTTGCTGAATGATCTAAATCAGCGAGCTCTTGTTGTACAACAATGGCTTTGTCCATAGCTTCCTGTACTTTGTTGCGGGATTCTTCTACAATAAGCTGACGATGCTTATTTGCCATTCTACTCCAAAGTCGAATGGCAACTTTCCATGACTTTACAGCGACATCCGCTTGGTGCTTTATACCCTTCTCTGTGGGTCTTCTATCCCTTTTGCTCGCTTCTTCTCCTTCAGACATGATGACGGTCTGTAGCTAGTGATGGAAGATTCACTTCTTGGAATGAACCACTTTGCTCGATCTGGTGTCATCTCACAGTAAAGTTTTCACTGTGGCTGCAGCGAGGTGGACAACAAATCAAAGTCTAAACAAAGGCTTCTACGGGAATTCATAGCTCTTTAATTGGAGTAATCGTTTCGTTCCAATTCATTCCATTTCGTTTCATTCCTTGAAAATTGTGCATAAATCACAGATAAAGAATCATAAATACAAGTACATCATAGCATCATAAATATAGCAATAAACACAGTCTCTTTGAGAAACTCATAAAACAATGTACATTGTGTCATGATCTTCATAACTCATTAAAATAACCCCAGTTCCTATTCTAGTCCATCTGAATTATGGCTTTACATAAATACAAACTCACAATTACAAATGTCTCAACTAGACTCATCTATAGCTTGAATAAACAATGAACTAAACAATAATATATTCCAAATCTCTACTTAGTGCTTCAGCACTGTCATAATATATCTTTAAATCATTAGCAGTATCTTTACTGTCATTGTTAAAGTAAAATGTACATACATCATATTAAACCAGCATGGGCTTGTATGTCTAACATTACATTACATCAACATCTCTCAGTAAGAAGTTCAAAACATACACACAAAATTTCCCTTTATGTTTCGACAATTCATAGAACTACATTCAATATATAACAAAACTAAACCTCTTTGCCTGACATAATGACAACATTATGACTGAAATCTCCTTGATGCTCTGGCAAAAAGGGAATTCTTGTACCTCAACACAACCATGTCTATGTAGCCTTCTGAGTGTTTAATATCAAGTGAATACCAATAGATGGCGCTATACTAGGCACCTTGCCTGAGGAAGTGCTATTACAAATATATGTGTATTCATGTCATGCATCAATAATACAAGAAACAAATGACTTGGGTGATATGGAATTAAGTGCAACTGTCACAACAATCATTGTTATCTGCCCAAATACAGCATTCATCGATATATATGACCACAAATATACTGAAGGCAGGTCCCAGCCATTCCTCCAAGGATGGCCTCAGAAAGCCCCCAAAATGTTACACTATTATGAAATGGACATAGTGAATTGAAACCCTCATTCCATCTGTTTTATGAACTTAATGTAGATGTTTCTGATTATTGTTTTCAGGTATTGTTGCCCATGTCACCACCATTTTCTAGAGAACTACATTTCTGTCAAGTGAGAAAGAGATCTTACACCATGGGTGGATTTTGCCTTCTCTATCTACTTCTGATCCTCTTAATGAGATCTGGTGACGTTGAAACCAATCCAGGTCCTAACACTGCAGAAAGGTACAGTATAATAATAATAATAGTGAACATTTATAATGTGCCATGTCTGTCAAAAATGACACTCCTGTCGCAGTTGTGTGGAAGTTGTATAATTGTGGGCAAGTAATTCAAGATTATACTGGCTTATTTCAGGTTATCGCGTCCAGTCAGGTGGTTGTCATAAACGACATTTTATGAAACAGAAGACCATGTGAAGATACACGTTCAGGATGTGATCTTTAGTAGATTTGCGTACAGGGTTTTCCCAAAGTGTCGGGTAAATTGGACCAGACCATTTGAAGATGAGAGGGGCTTATTTCACAAACATTACCCCCCCCCCTGTTTTCACAAAAGGCTGGGTAACGGGAGCACCCGCCCAGAATTGATGACGCGTTGGTTTGAAGTAAGCCCATATAGTAACATTTGGGTGTTCAACAATAAAGTTTAGTTCCGGTCACGCGATTGCATTGCAAAAGAAACATTGTTTGGTTTTGGAGTCGTCACAATTTATTTTTTGCCCAGTCTTGCTAAGTCACATGCACTGGACACAGAAATGTGTATATAGGACTATAACATGTAGCATGAAATTAGTGTGGTCCACAACAAATTATTTGTCGTATTTTTAATATGAGCACATTTGAAGAGCCATCTTTTTCAAGTAACATTTTTTCTATGATACTCTTCCACATTAACATGAACAGAATGAAAAGGCTCACAAATAATTTTACCTTTTCTAGAACTCAACCTTCTCTTTATATGCCACACTTAAGATATCATTTGATACGAAATATGTAGTTTATAGACTACCGGTATGCATAATACAGATAATAATCAGGCTGATGAAAGTAATAATGATAATGATAAAAATAGTAGTAGTAGACGTAGAAGTAGTAGTAGTAGTAGTAGACGTAGTAGTAGTAGTAGTAATAGTAGAAGTGGTAGTAGACACTGGTAGTAGTAGAAGTCGTAGTAGTTTAGTAGTAGTAGTAATAATAGTAATTGTAATGATAATAGTGATTATAATAATAATGATAATGATAATAATCATCATCAATTCTAGTTATAATAATGTAAACTTCATTATCATTATTCAGGCCTTAAATTTCAATATTTTTAGGGCAAGGCCACTTTTCTGTAGGGCCCATTCCTATATTACAGCACACATAGGAAGAATTGAAAAGGGCAAAACAAATCTCCAAGGCGATTGAGAGGGGCATTGAGGCCAATCAAAAGGGCACCCTTCCACAGCCATGGCCTTGGTGGCCTCGGATTAATTTAAGCACTCATTATTAGAAGTAGTAATAATATTTTTTATTATTAATATCATCATCATTATTGTATTTACTGCCAGACTCAGCTTTTGGGGGAGTGATTACCTTTGCCAGAAGAATACCGCCAGCCCTCACATGCAATTTGGGGCAATATTTTTAAAATGTTAATATCACAGGCAATATATATTCAGATATTCCCCATGCTGTTATATAACATGCTCGAGCACATAATACAAATTGTTGAGTGTTTAATAGCTTCTCAGCCAATAGGATGCTGTCTAACTATTAAATATCATATCATACCCAATTGATTTATTATTAATTTTGCAGTACTGTCAGTGAAAAAGAGTTCCTGAAGCTGGCCCAGGATATTGATCCATCTTACTACTATGATGTAGGGATATCTCTAGGGTTCTCCCATGCTCAGCTAAAGGCAAACTTGATTGAGAATTTGAAGAACTTCAAAAATGCCTTTATGGATGTCTTTATGAAATGGAATGTCAAGCAGCAACCTCCACACTCAAACAAACGACAGCTTTTGGCAGACAAACTACGAGAAGTTGACTTGGGTGGCCTATCAGATGGATTACTCAGTGGACCTCCAATTCCAAACAGCACAGGTGAGCAGATACTAATACTTGCTACCCCAGCGCCATGTATTATAAAGCCTATTGATTGATCGTAAAGTTCATATTGAGCGTAAGTCTATGGCTCATTGTGTATTGTTCAAACTTAAGATCAATCATAACTCTTTATTATACGCAGCCCAGAAGACATGGAAAACCATTCATAAAAGTGAAGTCAGTTTTAACATTGAGGTACTGAGTGCTCTGTGTTCTATACATTTGCCACAGTTTACAGAAGTGTCAAATTTGATCAGGCCCCATGCATGTTTTTATAATTTACTAATTTCACTTTGTTAATCCTAGATATTTTTCTGGACACCAATATATAGTACAAGTACTTTGAGTGACAGCAGAATTCAATGTGCATGTTCATGTATTATTTATTCTTATTGTGATATTAAAAGATTGATTCAAGCCCTAATCTTAACTGAACTTTAGAGATGCAGTCATATATTTGTCTTAGATGCTGCTCGTATCGTCTTGCATGGTGATGTAGATATACAGTAGGCTTGCGGTTGCACCATGTTAGAAAGAGGGGGAGGATTGGGGACTGGGGAGTCCTCAAAAAGACTGTCTCCTGACGACGGATAGTTAACTTGTTTGAAACATCGAGCCACTCCTACTACCCATCCTCTCCGACCGGTGCTATAGTCCTCCTCAGAACTATAAGCTTAAGAAATATTACCAACAGTCTTTTTCAGGACTCCCCAATCCTCCCCCTCTCTCTCACATGGTGCAACCATAAGCCTACTGTATATATTTGTTTTGTTTTTTCATAATAAAAATGTGTGATTGTCAGGGAAACTCTGCATTGCTGATATGTCCTATGAAAAATTATTTCAGTGATATTTATCTACAATTACATGCTGAATTACAACTTGAATGAAGTCATATAAATTCAGACAATATTGTAGGACTTTTGTCTTTAAGTACATGCACCTAGTCGTAGGTCACACTATCAGTCTTGGGACTTAACAATCCTTTCAGATGTATCAAGATATGTTTACGTGTAATCATGTGAATATTGATTATCTATGTATTTTTAGGAGGGCCACCAAGACTGCTCGAATCACAGACCAAACCTCCTTCAGCTAAATCTCAGACCAATCCACTTTCTCCTGAACTGGTTGAGCGGTGTGCACATGATTTCAAATTCAAGTACAGGTCAACTGTCTGTAAGATCAGAGCTGATCCTCTCAGTCCTACTTCCACTGTGCAGTTTGAAGACTTGCATACTAATCTCGTCTTACAAGAAGAACATGGGACAGAGAAGCGATTGCTAGATTACAATGATATACTTAATCTCAAAGTCAATGGAGAGTTCCCCAAGCGGATCATGGTCCAGGGAGAGGCAGGGGCTGGAAAAACTACACTCTGTGCTAAGATTGCGTGGGACTGGATTGAAGGGAGGCATTCCAGTCACTTTGTGTGGGTCTTGATTGTTCCTTTACGTGAATTTAAGCAACACACTATTGGCCAGATTGCAAAGTCTTATCTGGCCAAAGACAATCCAGCAACGGTTTTTCAGATTACTGAGTATATCCGGTCAAATCCTGACAAGGTATTCATCGCATTCGATGGGCTAGACGAAGTCAGTAGCAAAATCATGAAGACAGAATCTAGCGAATCACAGCGTACTGATCAAATGCAACTTCAGCCATCACAGCCAAGTGTAGCCTCCTCAGAGGCATGTGGAAGCTCATCTGAGACTGATGATATTGGACTTGCAGATATTCTTTGTTCAGATCAACTTGCCTCTTGCTCAGTCTTGGTCACCACTCGCCCATGGAGAGCAGTAGAGATTAGATCAGATGTAGATCTAACGAAGCTCTACACATTCATTCATATTGAGGGTTTCAGCAAAGAGAATTTATCAATTTACATTCACAAATACTTTCCAAAGAATGCAGAAAAAGCAAATCAGCTTATCCAGTTCATCGGTGAGAATGATGTCATATCTGAAGACATGGCCCGCTATCCTATATATGTAGCCATGTTGTGTCTTATGTGGAAAGAACTTGACGAGCAAAAACTAAAGGAAGTGAAATCACTGAAAACTTTTTCTCAAATATTAAGAACGATGATTGCCTTTCTAAAAGAACATTATGCTCAGAAAAAGGTGAAGAATGTAAGCAGCCCCTCACTTCTTGCCTATTTGAACAAAATTGATGAGCTCCTTGAACCGATTGCCAAACAGGCTCTCACTGGTCTGCTAAACAATACATTGGTTTTCTGTGAAGATGATTTCAAAATATGCCCAGAATCCAAGGACACTGCCTGTCGGGTTGGGATTTTGTCTCAGGAGGACAGAATTACTGCTGACATGGATACACATGAGAGGCATTCTCATGTGCAATTGCCAGTCTTCTTCCCTCACAAACTGTTTCAGGAGTACATGGCTGGAGTCCATCTTGCTTCCCTCTATGAATCAGATCGTAATGAATGCAGCAGGCTAATTGAGCAAGTGGTGTTGCCAAGGAGGGAGGAGTTTAGGTATCTCCTGTACTTCACTGTGGCACAGAACAAAATCATTGCAACCCATGTAATTAATTCTATGCTAAAGAGAATAGACATGGCGAGAGATTTCATTGTTGATGTAGCCTTTGAGAGTCTGGACCCAGATGTAGCAGCCTTTGTGAAGGACAGGATTTCGTCAAAGAAGACTAGTATGCTGGTCGTGAACACATTCATGACAGCACACACTGTAGCTGGTTATGCATTCATTGGTCCATATCTGGTAAGTTTGATCATAGTTTAATAAACAAAGTTAGTTCATCTATTTTTGTACATTTTTACTTGAAGTCTTTTGCAATTTTCTTACCATACAACAGTATAATCATGGAAGGGTTCATAAAGGAGGTTTACCGTAACCCTAAAAAGACTGGGTGGGTTGATGTAGCCCCCCCCCCCCCCTCCTCTATTTTTGTGATTACTTCTTCCTGAGTCTTGGGCCTCTTTTGAAACAAAATTTGGGGAAATTGAACCTACCGTTACAAAGTCACCTGACCTTTTGTCTTTGCATGCCAGCCCGAAAGTATCTAAATAATAAAAAGGGTACTGCTTCAGCCAGGCATGATGGAGCAACATTGTTTGGCCACAAAAACACTTCCACTTCAGAACTTTAGAGGATGCTATTTATAGCATGCGTGACTATTGATGTGTGAAATTCAGCAGAAAAGTGTGCAATATGCAAGGATAAAGATGCTGTAAAAAATTGAAACAGAAAAAAATTGATATAAAAAAGTTTTGTTTCTTTTTATTTGTCAATATTTAAAGAATGTTAGCGTTCTTGAAATAGTTTATTTTGGACTTAAATTTAGAGTATGTAAAGACAGCATTTCTTCATGAGATGAGCAACTTTTGCACTATCTAGAGTAATTTGTTAGAAAGAAGTCTGTAGCATCTATGATCTATATGGTGGAGATACATGTAGGTAAGCTGAAAAAGAGGCATGAAAACAAACCAGAAACGGTCAAAACAAGGCCTGGAAGTCAGTTTTAGTGCACACGATTGGATGGTAAAGAATATACTGTACAGACAAAATCTGGAAGGCATTGGGATAGAGAAAGGGACTAATACATGGAATAACAAGCCCTGTAGGCAAAACAAATCTGATTTGGGTGGAAGAGGAAGAAGAAAAAGAATTTAGAATGCACAAATTTACAAGGTATTGACGAGGACGTCGATGCAATTACGTTGAAGTTGTGTACAATTTTATAGGAAATATTTAGCGGCAGCGTATATAGAAAAACAATATAGAAAAGTTGAATTACCATCATCCCGGTATTCAAATTATGCCAGAATTTTGCTAAAAACTGCAAAACTATGCAAGGCATAATGCCAGATGCTTAAAGGGTCAAAATTATGCCCAAAAGCATAATTATGCCCAAAAGCATAATTATGCCCAAAAGCATAATTATGCCAGATCTGGCAACGTTGGTTGCATAGGAGTGTGTTAGGGCGTTATCGATATCGCACTGACTATTAAAACTGAGTGCATTGGAACTGCCCTATCACACAAGCGAAACAGTGCATTATTTGTTTTTATATAAGACAGATCGGCAATACATTCTTACAATATAGTCTAGATCTAGAGTATAGATAGATATAGATCTAGATCTAAGTTAGATCTAACTACAGTAGATCTAGGCCTAGAATATTCTACATCTTGATATTGACAATTATGCACAAATTAAATTTGGCTGAATTACGCAAAAGAGATAACGGCGTGTATACTGTGTAATCAATTTTTGATGGAACCTTTTTTGCACGATGGGAAAAACTAATACACGCCCACGTGATGTCAATTGACCAATCGGATTGCTTAGATTCGTCCAACGTTGCCAGATCTGGCATAATCATGCTTTTTGCCATAATTTTGACCCTTTTAGCATCTGGCATGGGGTTTGGCATCATTTTTGGCGATTTAGCATGATTTTCGCTGCTCCCCTAGCATAACTGTATTTTTTCAATGGCCACGCTGCTGTAGTGTGTAGATCAATTCATCCTATCTTCTGCTTTACTCTTCCTTGGTATACTGAATACATGTACGTACTCATGCAGGGGCATCAACATTTTACCTCTTTCCTCCTTTGCGAGCCTATATTTTTGCTTTGTATCCACCCTTTTATTTAAGTGATTGTGTTCCCAGTAACTTCATAAAATGATTACAATATGAGTCACCAGATGGTGTAAACTTTAAAAATCTCATTTGAATCCTGTTCTTAGACTTAACTCTCCTTTTTATTTTGTTTAAAGATTCTCTGTTTAGTACATGGTAAACTGAGATAAGATATTCCTATGGTCGCAAAATAGGAATTTGATCTGAAATGTCATGGCAATAGTTTTTCAGCCTGTACCTTTATTTATCTCCTTTCCCCTCTTACTCTCTGTAGTTCTAGCAGCACATCTAGAGCAACCGCTCATGTAGGCTACGCATGTATGACTAACATCCAAGTAAAAGTCTATATTCTGCATCCCATCCATAATCACTTTGTCATTTTATCCAGGTTGAACTCCATATCAAGAGAGATTGTGGACCTACTATGTCACTTGATGTGGCAGAGATAATATGCTCCATACCATCCTTGAAGAAAGTTTCTCTTGACGGTGCATTCCATCATTGTTTTTTGGCAACACTTGCAAGGAAAGGAAAAGAATCAAAGGTGAGCAGTTCATCCACAATTGTGATGTATGTATGAGTATTTTATTTAATAATAATAATAATATTCAGCTTTTATATAGCGCTTAATACATCTTGGACATCTCTAAAAGCGCTTTACAGATATACATGTACTATTACCACGGTCATTGGATTCAGTGCTTGCCCGCACACACTGTGCACATCCCCCACTCCTGGGGAACATTCCAGCCAGGATTACTTGACGCTCAAACTGTTTTTACCAACAATGACGGTCGCATCCTACCGGGTACCCATTTTAACACCTAGGTGGAGAGTAGCAAGTGTAGGTTAATATCTTGCCAAATGATATTAGTGTCATTGTCACATGAGTGACTTTTTAAAAAAATTATTTAAACTGCTACCTTATCAGAAACCACAACAGAACATGATTGTATGAAGGTATAATGAAATTTTAATCTTCAGTCTACAAATCGTGGCATCAAAAATCAATAGAACATAAACAATTTACTAGAACATAACTTTAGTACAGGGCAGCTTCCATCTCGTGAGTCCTTCCCAGCTCCTGATCGCTTGGCCTGTCTCTAGACTGCGTAGAAATCCTTGTTGACTTGACAGCTTATCTCTTACTATGTCTGTGCAGGCAGGCCGAGCTCCTTATTGACGAGTGTCCAATCTAAAACATGGCAGCTTGGGCTTGCATCTCGCCCCAACGTACCTGAAGATCTCTCTGAAGAAAATGTTTCTGCTGCCTTACTAAAAAAAACTACCTCGTGCATTAAACATCTACATTGTAGCACTGACTGGAAGGGTTCTGCTCATTATTCTAAAGCAACTTCCCTTTATCCTATCTTTGCCAGGTCCTTAATATTCAAAACCTCCTAGATATGCAAGCTATTTCTATTTATATTTACATTCAATACCCAACCCAAAAGCATGTATAAGGCACTGGTATTTTTAACGATGACCAAATAGCTAAATGGCCCTTTGAGAGCCTGAAACTTTTCAAAGATAAAGAATTAGAAATCAATTACAACTTTTTCTTGTAGCATGGACCTAGATTGACCTCCCATAGCTTAATGAAACAATTTCAACATTGCTTTATATGCGTGAGGTATCCCTAAACAGCCAATTGTTTACAGAATTTTGTAACAAAATTGACATACCTTTTTGGTTGGAGCCGAAAAAAATACCCACAAACAATATGTTTTTTTTCTATTGATGATTAATGAGCATGGGTTGATCTTAAAGAAAGTTAACAGTAATCTGAATTAACTCCTGTATTTTGATGGAACAGTGCCGGTATCATTTCAAGCTCTGCTTACGATATCGGTCTTCTGCATTCTCCCCCTTTTCTTTCTTTTCAAATACGATTAATTGTACTATTGATTATTTATATTTATTTATTTATACGAATTACTACTTGTATTACTTATCATTATATTGCTAAAATGTATTCATTGTTATTTTTGTTATTGTTTATGGAAAATGCAGAAATAAAAAACTTGAAACTGAAAAAAAAAAAAAATGAAAATGGTGTTTCGGACGTTAAATTTTCCGTAAACAATGTAGACCCTCATTTAACCCACTAGAACAATATATTAATGAGATTGTTTATGGTTTGAATAAGCTTATTAGTTACTCCAAGACATTAAATTAAAAGAAAATATAATTTAATTGTAGTAGCGCTTATATTAGAAATATGCTCAAAATTTGAAAAAGTTGTCTCATTTTCCGTAAACAATTTTGTAAGTAGCAGAAAATATATGAACTGCAGGACCTATCTTTTGTAATATTGTTTAAACATTTCATGGCAGCTACCCACCAAAAAAAAGATATTTGCAATACATCATTACAATACTATTTTATAGTTAAAACCAATTTTCCGTTAACAGTTGTAACGTCCGAAACAAATACAACGTCCGAAAAAAAAAAATTATGATAATCCATATTTGAGGGTATCTGAAGTGAATAAATCATGATGAAATAAGTTATTATAAGTCTTAACACAAGTCAAAACACAAATCAGGTCTTTCAAATCCAATAAATTTGTGTAAGCTCAAGAAGGGTGTTTCGGACGTTACACTATTTGATTGTTAACACATAGTTTGCAAATTTCAACTAATTTTCGATCTATTAGTTACGATTTTACAATGGACACTACTGTTAAAAACACTATTTTGATAATTTCATTTAGATCTAAATATAAAAATATGAAGAAATTTGATGCCAAAAAATGAAATTTTCCGTAAAATATCTGAATTTTCTGCAAAATTGACTTATAAAACATAAAATATTGAAGCCACACATTGTGATGCAAGGCATGGCTGGCTGCTTTAGTATATCCTTAATTGTAATTTATCAGAAAAAATCTCAATAAAAGTGACTCATAAAAGATATTCAGCCATTTTAACAGCACTTTCTGGTATGCTGTTAGCACGTTTCGGATGTTACATTAAACTGTTAAAAGACATTTTCATACTTTAACTAGTTCAAATGAGGGGCAAAGATAGATGTGAGAATAGCAAATTCCAATTTTTCAACCTCTCCTCTTGCTATTTACATTGCTGTGTGTTTGCAAATCACCAGGTTTTTATTTTTACAGAGGTTGTTCCAAATTATGTCATATAAAAAGATTGTACGGTCAATCTAAACTATTTGGTAGGTTACAAAAGCTCAAAATCACCCACTTAAGCAATACCCAGTGTACATGTACATGACACGGGTATGATACATGTATATAAAGTTGGTAAAATCAAGCAAATTAAAATGTTTCTATAAAAATGTATGGGAAATATGGATTTTTATTTGAAAATACCTTTTAAAAAGGGCACTCAGTACACGTAACTAATCTGTGTAGAAAGTACATACATGTATAAAAGAAAAAGACATTACCATTAATACCTTATTTAATGATCCTAAACATATACATGTACATGTAGTATCTTCCTCAAATGTATGCATACATACAACATGTATATAAGCTAGTGTGAAATATAAGTGGCTGTCCGTTTGTTTTTGTTTTTCTTTTTGTTTCCCTCTACGAAATGTCAAAGTTGGGGGTGCGGCGCTGCGGCCTTATTGCTGGGAAATACGGTACATATTTAACCTACACTGTATATTGTTTGTCACCTGTGATATCGGCACAGCAAGAGTTAAGATCTATCAACCAACCAACCAACCAATCAATCCATCCATTCATCAATCGGTCATCAAGTAAATAAATAAATAAATACTTATTTAAGAGCATTACGAAATGTTGTCGTTTGAAACAGCCTCCTAATACAAATAGTGGTAAAGGATGATTGCTACTACAGTAGTGTAGGGATTTATTTTGAACTTCTGAAACTCCCCTTCATATCCATGATTCATCCCTTTCATATTAATAGGTCATTCCTCATCCATATCACCCTTTTCATCCACCATCCTTTCATCTGTCTATCTCTCTCTCTCTCATTGGTTTCCATGTTCACCTGATGCAGTCAAGCTTAAAATATAATTTACATATACTATGAATATTCAATATATACCCTTTGTTTATGTTTGAATATTCAAGAATTCTTTGTGATGTTGATTTATGGGACTATATGAATATTTATTGGTTTCTTCTACTTTGCATGGAATGTATATGGAATGCTACATATAATGCTTTAATGCTTTTACACATTAAAACCTGGTCAGTTAGCCAGTAGTTATCAATCCTACAACATGTCTGCTGGGCTGCCTCTGTGTTAAGAGTGCTAGGAATTATCTGTTAGAACCGCAACCCTACAGTAGTATTATAACCTAAAACATACAACATTTTAAAATACATCTAAAATGTCTCATTCTCGAGATGGACATACATTAGGATTCCCTTATTTCTTATTACTTACATGACTGGGGGTACTTTTTTATAGTTTTATTTTTAAAAAGATTTGTTAATGTTTTGCTTACATACATGTATGTGTTAGTGATATTATTGAATGACACACTATATAGTTGAAGGCAAAGAACATTAGCAAGCTGATTAGACATCTATATTGAAGAGTTTGTATAAATTGATGATCTCATTGAAATGTTAACATTGTGTAACATCCGAAACAAACTGTTGTTCATAACATGCAAGAAAGAGTATGTTTCTAAGTTAATTTTCTAAGGAGCTTTGATGACTACAATTGCTATTAGCTTCATATTTCACTCTGTTAGATCACATAAGCATTTTTAACTACCGGTACACGTTCTTGAAATGAATAATATACCTTACATACATTGTAAATTTAGTGGTCGATGAAGACAAACTTGGTATGAAGTAATTGCTAAACTAATTAAAACTGCCAAAAAAAATCCATAAATGTTACAGAAGTATTTTTCTGCAAACAATTAATGTAAATGAGGTCAATAATACCTAAAGAAAAGCAATTAACTTGAATAAGTTACGATGTTAACAGTGTGTAACGTCCGAAACATCAGTGGTGTGACATATGAAAATTATTAGGCAATGCACTGGTTCCCAATTTCTGGGCAAGTATTTACCTTATATCATCCGTTGTTATAATAAAATAAGTTTGACCTAAGAAAAAAGCATTTTACCTATTGAAATTAAAACTTGTTATTGTCAAAACCCAAATTTAGAGCTATTTTTCACTTTCAAGGGATACAAAATCTGTATTTTTCAAGATAGAAACTCACACATTTGCATGAATAATCTCTGAAACATATTCTTAAAGACACAACATATTTAAAGGTGTAGTTAATAGCAAATGAGTTTTATATCACAGTTATTAGATATGCTATAGTTCACAATACAATTGTAAGAACTCAAAGTTTTCTGGTGAATAAATAAGGAGATAGATTAAGCTCCAAAGTGTGCATTTCTCATAAATATGAATAGTCCTGATCCTAAAAATACATGTTTGAAGTAGGTAAACATAATTTCATTTTTGACCCTGTTGTGGACACATTTGGTATATGTTAAAAAAACAAGTGCCATAACCAAAACCCCATATACTGTGTGTCTTAAATGCAAATGGATGCAATAATGCATCCTACGCTTGGCTACCTCTAACTGACCTTTGATTAGTACATTTTCCTTCTCGTCTGGAAAAAAAATCATTTCATGACAGCCTTGAAGGCATTCAAATCCTCAACCTTCGCATCTCCTGTCAAGCGCCTTAAACCACTCGACCACGACACTCCCATTACCATCTTTTCCCTTTCCTAATCTACATTTCAATTTTCTTTAATTCTTTTAAATGTCTCATATATGCTGGTTCTTTTGACAGAAGGATATCAATGGTCTTTTCACTAAGGCGGCAGCAGTGTTAAAACAAGCCTTTAAGTGTGAATACTAACCGTGGAAACCTAGAGGGTGGGTGGGGAGTACTATGTAAACAGTTGTATGCTTATATAACTTCAATGCCCTAAAAGAAACTCACATGTAGGAAGATCACAACATAATTATGTACTTAGACAGAAAGTCTACCCTGATATTTAGTGGGTTTTAGAGAAGAAAAAAATTAGTGACAGTTTGAGCAATATCCAATTAAAGATACGAAAGTTATGATTTTTTTATGTTGACATCAGTTGAACACATATTTGCAACACTGGATGTATCTTGTGAGCTACTCTACAATTTCCTCAGTATGCCAGAAATTTGTTATAAAACTGTCATTTTCTAAGTTATTGATTACGGAATAGATTTGTTTCATACTGGGGTTGCAAGAAAAACTTACTTGTAATACAGGGTCAAAGAGTTGCCAATTTGTCTTTTATTCAACATATCTTCAAATATTAATAACTTTCTTATTTTAAATCGGTTTTTGCTCAAACTTTTACTAACATGTTTCTCTTATTGTTCTGCTTCTATTAAACCAACTTAATATCGGGGTGGACTTCCTCCCCTTTAATATGATAGATATATGTTGTTTGAGTTATTTCATTCAAGGAAGTTTTGAGGAAAAAAAAATCATAGAATTGATTTATCTCATGCTTATAACTAGAAGTGGAGCTTTATGGATGAGAAAAAGATGAAAGCACATGTAGTATGACATTGGGTAGATAATAATAATATACTATTTTTTTATATGAATACAAAATCTCATTTTAAGAAGAGAATGTGCATAATCCTTCCCCCTCCAATTTTTAAAACCTAAATTGGCTGTTTTTTGGAAGAGGCATTATAATGATACATGTGTGAATGTCGCTTCATTTCAAAGAACGTCAACTATGCGCTGTGGGACACCATATGACATGTGACACAAAAAAACACAAAAGCAATCTCACAATGTAATTTTTTCCACGGAATCACACCTGTGAGAGATATAATTGTCCATGGAATCTTTTCAAACCGCAAGTGATTTTGGCCACAGAATCAAACCTGCAAGTGATTCTGTCCACCATATCACACTCGCAAAGCCTGCGAATGATTCTGTCCACGGACACACGACTGACATCGATTTTGTCGAACCATGAAGTGATTTTGTGAATTCTCGTATCCGAATTAAACAAGGCACTTCAAAGTTATGGATGCTTATGACCAGTGAGACGTATATATTTGAAATGCTTGAATTAATCTAGAAGATAGGTAGAAGATTTTCTGATGCCAAATTGGTTTTATTGATATTAAAGGTATAGACCAGTTTTGGAAAAGCCCTCTCAAAAAATGAAATGGAAGCTCTTATTACCAATCATGTGAAAGAATATGTTTTGACTAATACGTGATGATACAAATTTTGCCGGGAAACCGCCTACTACCGGTAATTGATATATTTGGTAAATTATTGTATCGATCTGGACTGGATAGATATCGCGATCACGTATATAGTCCCATATACATCTTTCTGTGTACAGTGCTTGTAACTTTACCAAGACTGGACCAAATTTCTTATCATTTTGATGATTCCAGAACCTTGCAGTACACACCAATACTGATATGCAATGCAATCGCATGACCAGAACTGGTCTATACCTTTTAATAACAAAAACGTCAAACTATAGATATTAAAAAGTATATCCTGCATCAAAAATCTATTGGGTTTTGATTGGTTGAGAGCTCTCCACATGGCCAGAAATATTTCAACCATTTGAAGGTTGCTCTGAAAAAGTACTGTTTGGGAGTTGAAAATTCAGCGAGCACACATGATTTCCAATGCCTCCAGTGTACAACTCCCGCGGTGTCACGGTGCTCAAGCTGTGCAATCTAAGCTGAGCCGTATTAATTTCATTTAGTTATTCTGGTTGATTATCAATTTTTGATGTAGGATATACCCTGCCTTCTTTTCGAGGCACTGCAGGGGCGGATCTAGCTTTTTGCTAAGGGGGGGGTTTGACCAAAATAATGACGATGCGGAGCATCGTCCACGAGCCGCGAAGCGGCGAGCCGATTTTTTTTGGGGGTGTTTATTTGAACCCCGTAAGTGATGTTTTCCTGGCATCTATTAACACAATGGAGACCATAATAAGCAGTGCATGATAACGTCTTTTTAAATAAAGTAACAGTTTAATACACAGTTATATCCAGAGTTATCATGTGTTTAGTTAAGTTACCAGATGAGTTGAATATCTTCTCACAATATTTGCACTTGAAAGGGTTTCTCTCAAGCGTGCGTTCTTTTTTCTTTCTTTTTTTCTTCTTTTTTCTTTTTTGTTCCCTTTTTTTTTTTTTTTTTTTTTGGGGGGGCCGCCCAAGGGGGGGTTTAAACCCCCTAACCCCCCCCCCCGTAGATCCGCGCCTGCACTGGTTAAAAAACTAAGAACCTCTCCATCCATGACTCCATGTATATTAAACTCATTGATTTGCACATAAAGGTAGAAATACCGTACTCTTTTTAGACTTCATTGTGATAACCATCAGTTTGATTGTTACTTCTCTTGCTTGCGTTATGTAATGAATTGCCAAGTATTCCTGTTCAAACTTGTTTACAATTGTCTTCTAAACCCTTCATCCTTCTCTCTCTCTCTCTCTTTTCTCTCCCTCTCCTCCCTATCTTCTCTCATCTTAATAATATTTTAATACTTGTTAATTATTTTGATGAGACCATATATTTACTCTCTATTGGCCTTGCAAGGGTGTTTCCATTGACTGTACCACTTTTTTCCTATTCATTTTCTTGACAGAGGCATTTTCATGAGACCGGTTCTGTGATTGGCTTTTTGGCTAGTATAGCGAATATTCATGACATGAGCGCGGTTATCTTTTTCGCCGCGCAAAACATACGTAAATTTTAATGTCCACTCTTTACAAATCTTTATGAATCTCTGTTCCCCGCTAAGCACACACATCGCACAAGCGTTGTAATTGACAAGCATGTAAATATTACACTCAGCCGCTTGTAATTTACGCCCTAGTTATTCTCTTTTGAAATCTTCCGACGCTATCGTGCGAATGACGGTGAATCATATAAATTGAATTGAATTGAATTGAATACTATGTACATGGAGATTCGGTTGAAATTTAAGTGTGTATAAGATTGCTATTATACAGTAGATTTGCGGGTGCACCATGTGAGAGAGAGAGTGTTGAGGAGTCCTAAAAAGGACTCTGACTCAGTAATCTTTCTTGGGGGTGTGGTAGTCCTGAAAATAGCATATAGTTCTAAGGAGAACTATAGCGCTTGGAGAGGATGAGTGGCTCAACGTTTCGAACAGGTTGACTATCCGTTGTCAGGAGTGGAGAATGGCTGGCGTGCGTGAGCTTAAGTCACCGGGGTGCGGACGTCAGGGGAAAATAGGTGACCGTGTTGGCTTGAGTCATCTAGGAGTGGGCATGGATGGTCCGCTGGGGCTTTCATCGAAAGGGTGCGGTGCGGCGCGGCGCGGTGTGGTGTGCTCAACGCACCCATTCGATAAAAGAGGGGGGGGGGGGCTTTCTCGAAAGGGTGCGTCGACTAGTCTTTCGCATCAGTCGTTTAAAATGAGGATCTCGGACAAAAGGTAATAGTTGCCAATTTAAGTATATCGAAAATGTATTAAATAAAATGGAATGGTCTTAATTACAGAGTGGTCTCTTTCGTTATTACTATGTTGATGGGGGGAGACAGAGAGAAGGAAAAAAAGGGAAAGGGAAAGGGAAGATAAAAGGAAAGAATAAGAAGAAAAGAGGGAAACTGGGGGGGCGAAGGGCTCTTGCCTCCTCACCCCCCCCCCCCCCCCCGCCAAAAAATAAATAAGAGAGAGAGAGAGAGAAGGGAAAGGGAAAGAAAATATAAAAGGAAAGAAAGAAGAGGAAGAAGAAAAGAGGGAAACGGGAGAAGGGCGAAAGGCTCTTACCTCCCCCCCCCCCCCGCCAAAAAAATAAATAAGAGAGAGAGAGAGAGAGAGAGAAGGGAAAGGGAAAGAAAGAAGAATAATAAGAAGGAAAGGGGGAAACGGGGGAAGGGCGAAGGGCTCTAATTGCCTCCTCCCTCCCCACCCCCCGCCAAAAATAAATAAGAGAGAGAAGGGAAAGGGAAAGAAAATATAAAAGGAAAGAAAGAGGAGGAAGAAGAAGAAGAAAAGAGGTAAACGGGGGCGAAGGGCTCTTGCATCCCCCTGACAAAAAATAAATAAGAGAGAGAAGGGAAAGGGACAGGTAAAGAGAAGATAAAAGGAAAGAAAGAAGAGGAAGAAGAAGGAAACGGGGGCGAAGGGCTCTTGCCTCCTCCTCCCCCCCCGCCAAAAAATAAATAAGAGAGAGAGAGAAGGGTAAGGGAAAGGGAAAGAAAATATAAAAGGAAAGAAAGAAGAGGAAGAAGGAAAGAGGGAAACGGGGGAAGGGCGAAAGGCTCTTACCTCCCCCCCCCCCGCCAAAAAAATTAATAAGAGAGAGAGAGAGAGAGAGAAGGGAAAGGGAAAGAAAGAAGACGAATAAGAAGGAAAGAGGGAAACGGGGGAAGGGCGAAGGGCTCTTGCCTCCTCCCCCCCCCCTTCCAAAAATAAATATGAGAGAGAGAGAGAGAAGGGAAAGGGAAAGAAAATATAAAAGGAAAGAAAGAAGAGGAATAGGGAAGGAAAGAGGGAAACTGGGGGAGGGGGCGAAGGGCTCTTGCCTCCTCACCCCCCCCCCCCGTCAAAAAATAAATAAGAGAGAGAGAGAGAAGGGAAAGAAAATATAAAAGGAAAGAAAGAAGAAGAAGAAGAAGGAAAAAGGGAAACGGGGGAAGGGCAAAGGCTCTTACCTCCCCCCCCCCCCCCCTCCCGCCAAAAAAATAATTAAGAGAGGGAGAGAGAAGGGAGAGGGAAAGAAAATATAAAAGGAAAGAAAGAAGAGGAAAAGGAATAAGAAAAGAGGGAAACGGGGGCGAAGGGCTCTTGCCTCCTCCCTCCCCCCCCCCCCGCCAAAAAATAAATAAGAGAGAGAGAGAGAGGAGGAAAGGGAAAGAGAAGATAAAGGGAAATAAAGAAGAGGAAGAAGAAGAAAAGAGGGAAACGGGGGCAAAGGGCTCTTGCCTCCTTCCTTTTCTTTCTTTTCCTTTCTTTCCTATTCTCCCTCTTTTTCGTTTTCCTCTTTCTTTCTTCTCTTTTCTTTCCTTTCTTTTCTTTTTTCTTTTTTCTTTTCTTTTTTTTCTTCTTTTCTTTCCCTTTTCCTCTCTTTTTTCCCCTCCCCCTTTTCTCATTTTTCCCGACGGCAGCGCAATTTTACCGACAATATCCTGACAGGTGGGGGGGGGTGTCGCACCCCCACACCCCCTTTGGAGACGCCCCTGCCTACGCCACTGTTGGCGACCACAAGACTATCAATACAAATTAAGACATATTACTGGGCCAGAAGCGATTAGACCACACAGAGAGCCATCGGGGTCACTGTGACAGGTGGCTATCTCATTAACTCAGCTCTCATTTAACATAAGAAAAAGAGGATCATGGGGGACCAACAGGCACCGATTGGGGAAGTTTTCTATATAGAGGGAGCAAGTAGTTACAAGTATGGCAGTGTGTCTTTAATGAAGATTCTTTTTTAATGTTGCAGAGAGATAAGTATTTTCTCTATGAACTTGTTTAATGGACAATAAATAATATTAAAAACATGAATACTATAGCGGTATAATGATGAGAGAGATGATTAAAGTCAAACCTTTTTTCAATGTGATTGGAGTAGACTTGAGGGTGGGGGGAGGGGTCCCCCCCCCCTAAGATCTCGGCCGTTTCACAGCCGATCGCCGCGAAAATGAATATTTATGGTAATTTATGCAAACAAGGTCAGAGAATTCACATTTTTACCCATAAATCATATATAATTCATATTCAAGCGTTCTTTTTCACTACATATATTCGTTAGAATAATAATACGACAACAAAGTTGGAAAAGCCAGTTTATCCCTATGTTATCTCTCGTTTTGATAATTTGTATTTATGTATTATATTATTTTTGTTGTTTTATTTCATTTCTAACCACAATTCAACTATTTTGACCCCAAATCAAACACATTAACTTGAAACAAGACCAAATAACCAATGTTTTCTATTTTTTAAAAAGAATAAATGGTATTTCCATATGTTTGGTACATAAATCACAAAAATGAGCGATTTTAGGGCTGACATGCAAAAACAAAAGGTCACGTGACTCCGCAACTATACGTCCGATTTTCAACAAAAAATGTTTCACAAGATGCGTAAGACTCGAAAGAAAAAAGTCATGAAAGAAAAACTTTATATCTGCCGCGGTTCCGGAGTAGTCGCGAAATTACTAGAGAGCACTAATCTTTTTTGGGGCCCTCGAAAATTTGAAAAATCGTACCCCCCCCCCCCCCCCCCCTTGAACGCCAGGGGGGGGGGGGCTATCTCCCAAAAACGGTAAAATTAACGTTTTTTTTTTTTTTTACACGTTTTTTCACAGGGCGGAGCCCTCAGAAGCTCAGGGGTATTAAACATCAAAATTAACGTCGGATGAGCATAATTGTATACCTTATTTGTGACAGTGGCGGGACACAATTTGGTGTTGTGTCCAGGGGGCGGAGCCCCCAGAAGCTCAGGAGTTTTGTACATTAAATTATTATTATTTTATACCTTATTTGTGACACAGGGGTCACGAATTGGCGTGGGGTCCAGGGGGTGGAGCCCCCGGAAGCTCAGGGGTTTTGGGCAATAAATAACGGTCAGATGAGCATATTTTGTATATCAGTTCTATTTGTGACACTGGCAGAACACAAATTCTTCTTCCTCTTCCTCTTCATTCTTTCCTTTTATCTTCTCTTTCCCTCTCCTTCTCCAACATAAGATGCAAGACGGATATAATTATATCGACTCACCTTCTTTCCAAGAACCATACGGGCCTGAAATCCCCCCCCCCCCCCCCCCCCCAGCATCTTTGCCTGCGACGCAGTCGAAACCTTCAAAGCCAGACTCTGGGAAGCCATCCAAGGGGGTAATATAATCATAGTCCCTCCCCACAACTGCAATGTGGTGGGACTTAAATCTAAAATGTTCTAGAAGCAACAAACACTCTCTCTCGAACAATAACGTTCTTATTGGTCATCTTTATATCCCTCTTGAGGATCAGGACCAGGATCAGAACAGATTCTCTCTCTCTCTCTTTTATTGTTTTTTTGGCGGGGAGGGGGGGGGGGAGGGAGGAGGCAAGAGCCCTTCGCCCCCGTTTCCCTCTTTTCTTATTCTTTTTCCTCTTCTTTCTTTCCTTTTATATTTTCTTTCCCTTTCCCTTCTCTCTCTCTTTCTTATTTATTTTGTTGGCGGGGGGGGGGGGGAGGCAAGAGCCCTTCGCCTTCGCCTTCCCCCGTTTCCCTCTTATTCTTTTTCCTCTTCTTTCTTTCCTTTTTTATTTTCTTTCCCTCTCCCTTCTCTCTCTTTCTCTTATTTATTTTTTGGCGAGGAGAGGCAAGAGCCGTTCGCCCTTCCCCGGTTTCCTTCTTTTATTGTTCTTCCTCTTCTTTCTTTCCTTTTATCTTCTCTTTCCCTTTCCCCTTCCCTTCTCTCTCTCTCTTATTTTTTTTTTGGCGGGGGGGGGGGGGCGGGGGTGGAGGCAAAAGCCCTTTGCCCTCGTTTCCCTCTTTTCTTCTTCTTCCTCTTCTTTCTTTCCTTTTATCTTCCCTTTCCCTTTCCCTTCTCTCTTTGGCAACTATTACCTTTTGTCCGAGATCCTCATTTTAAACGACTGATGCGAAAGACTAGTCGACGCGCCCTTTCGAGAAATGGGTGCGTTGAGCACACCACACCGCGCCGCGCCGCACCGCACCCTTTCGATGAAAGCCGTCGGATGGTACGTCTGACTGTCCGTCTGGGCTGGAGTCTCCGGGTTGGGGACTTAGAAGAGTTTCGAGTCGATGAGTGGGGTGTGCTGTCGGCGAGACGCTGTGTGTGTCCCCGACGAAGGCGGCGATGTAGTCTGTTGTCGTCTGCTGTGTATTGTAGCTGTGAGGCTGGCGGCTGCTTTGGGGGTTCGGCGGGTGGCGGTGGTTGATGTACGGGTGTCTGTCGGGTGGTGAGGGCGGTGCTGGAGGCGGTTGTGGAGGAGGAGTGACCGGGTACCATTCTTCACTCCTGACGACGGATAGTCAACCTGTTCGAAACGTCGAGCCACTCATCCTCTCCAAGCGCTATAGTTCTCCTTAGAACTATATGCTAATGTAAGGGTATCGACTCAAAGTCATAAATCAGACAAAGCAGTTGTTGCGGTTCTATTGGGTATGATGCCAATCTTTATTTCATGATGTTCAAATCAAACAAAAGAGGGTAGAAGACCCTTGACTGCATGAAGTCACTTCAGTTGCTGTAGAAAATTAAAAGACACACAAAGTACAGTAAGTATTGCATCATTATGATCACAAATAATTACTTGCTACATCTGCTTTCCATATCATCTTCCATATTATACAGTGTATGCATTTTAGTTCATACATGTACATTGTATATATATTGAGTTTACCTCAGCCTATGAAATTCATGTAGTAAATAGATCGGCAATGAAGGCCACTCCCTATTTATTACTTTCACATATATATAACACAATTCTCCAAATGAGTGAGCTATCATAATCATTCTATCAGCCTTAAGCAATATAGAAACATACTCCAACTAATCACAGTACAAAGCTTACCAAAAAGCAATGTCCTACCACGCCTTTCTAGCATTAATAGGCATAACTCAATTACTACCAGCATGCATCCTTCATGCAAATTAAAGTTAAATCTCCCTCTTCTTCACACAAATCATAATCTATCCAATAAGCACCTCAGCAAATCTTGGCATTAGAGAGTTAATTATATACTGTACTCGCATATTAAGGTGTCCAAAATCAACTATATACATCAAGAATATCAGGATGAGACATCAATTACAGCTCCATGTAGGCACAGCTACAGCCAGTCTCATCTCTGCTCACTGCATGTATGAGCTTTAACCTGCATACAGTGAGTGTATGTTCACTGGGGCATATCACTCCTCCTTAGGTACATTCCTTTTGTGCCTGAATAATTTGCATTATAAAGAAAGAGCTATTTCTCATTCCCTCACACTAAGAAAGATAACAAACAGTCCTTTTCAGGACTCCTCAACACTCTCTCTCTCTCTCTCTCTCTCACACACATGGTGCACCCGCGAATCAACTGTATATCTACATCACCATGCAAGCCGACACTTACAAGCAGCATCTAAAGATTGCTATTGTTTTTTATCAATAGTCGATTTTCTGACCAATTCCAAGTTTGATTGATTTTGTAAATTTGTCATTGACTTTTTAAAGACCCAATTTTAATAAAGGCTTGAATTTACCAAACTGAACCATAGCATTAAACCTCCTGACCTAGGGGTCTTTTGCAAATGAAATCCAGAGTTATGAATACCTTAATTAAAAGATTAATAGCAAATGTATAGTTTGGCTGTTTGGGTATTATTAATTGTAATGTTATTGGGAGTAGGACGTATCAATGCACACAGGTTGGAAGCCCTATAATGAATATATTTAGAATTCATTGAAAAAATCCCTCCTACTATATCATTCTCTCCATATAAACCTAAGTGTGTTCTCTTACTTCAAGAGAGAACAATTGCATTTGAAAATAAAATCTATTCAAACGTTTTTGTTGAGAGTGTTGTCATGAATACAACTATGTATGTAATTAATGGAATTTGTGTGAAATGTAAGAATGCATTACGAAATTAGTAAATAAATGTATGCATACAGTGTTTATAGATGAGTTATTTACTATATTCATCATGAACACAGGTCAATACTCTAAAGCTTCATGGTGTCAAGTAGTGCTGTAAGTCAGACGCTATGTTCGTGTTCGGTTCGGTTCGGCAGAGTTCGGCAATTTTTCACCCGAACTTGGTTCGGTTCGGGGTTCGGTAATATAATAGCAAGCAGCGTTATAGCCACGAGGGTCGGCACTGGGCGGGTGGGCCGGCCTGCCGGGCCCGACCAGCACGGAGGACGTCTGCACACTGCTTCCGACCAGCACGAATTTCACATTAAAAAACTGCTCTAAACGTAATTATTTGTGAAGAAAAATACTACTTACATTTGTATTTCCGTCTTGAATCGTGTTTTATTTTCAATTTTAAAAGAATCATGTTTTCAATTTGTCAATAAATGATATTTTTAAAAAGATTTTCCGAGACGGTTGTTGTCTAATGTTAGAGTCATGAAAGCTGCCATCTTGAATAGAGATTCAGGCTGGTCAATAACTGTTTTTTATAGGTTTTTATTTTCAATAGGAAAAATATAAAATCCCTATTTTTCCTGAATAAATAAATACCATACTATAATATGTATTTATTTCATTATTTATATTGTAAAATTTGTTCGATATTGTTACAAATGAAATATTAATTTTTTGTTGAATGGGTTTGAGCTGAACTAGTTTTGATCAGGCACATGTATTCTTGTTTATGGCTTGCGATCGCGACGTAGAGTGGTCAGGATTTGGGATTTAAATTGCGCCAGTGAAGTCGCGCCCACCACTGGATAGGCATACATCACAAAGGCGGAAAATGGGCAAAAAGTAAACATAAAAATGAGCTCTCATGATATGAAAATTAGGTACAAAATGACAAGTTTATTAGCTTGCAAAAACGTTAATATTTTTCTGCCGAACATCCGAACCAGGCCTTTGCGTTCGGTTTGATTCGGTTCGGTTCGGAAGTGTCACGTTCGGCGAACTTCTGTTCGGTTCGGCGGTACGGCTACAGCACTAGTGTCAAGTGGTCCCACACCAGCCTCATCTTATCACCTACCAGAAGCACTGTGTTCTATGCCAAACCTGACTGACCTTACACTTAATTTGGATTGCAATGAGGAGTTCTACTCTTCATTGATATATGATACAGTACGTCATAAAACGTGGAATAAAAGCAAACTATACATGTACTGATTCTGTTGAAATCCAAGTGTGTATAAGATTGACAATGTTTTGATTAATAATCAATATCCATCCTTTTCCAAGTTTGATTGATATGAAAAATATGTCATAAAGTTTTGTTAGAGCCGATTTTAATAAAGGCTTGAATTTACCAAACTGAATCATAGCAAGAAACCTCCTGACTTAGGGGTCTTGTTCACATGATATCTAGACTCATGAATACCTTAAATACATTAATAGCAAATGCAGATTTCTGGGTACTATTAATTTCAGTGTTAGTAGGAGTAGGACTTATCAATTCAAACAGACTAGAAGCCCTATACAAAATTGCATATAGAATATAAAAAAAAATCACTATTACAAAATTACCCTCTCCATAGAAACTTTAGTGTGCTCTCTTTTTATTAATAGACATAAAATGCATTTGAAAAAAATAAAATCTATTCATTCATTATTGTTGAGAATATTTTTCTTTAATACATCAATGTGATTAATGTGATTTGTGTGAAATGTAAGAATACATAGAGAACTTAGTAAATAAAATGTATGCATGTATAGATGAGATACTTAACTATATTCATCATGAACGCAGGTCGAGACTTTCGAGCTTAATGATATCAGGTTTCCCACACCAACCTCGTCACATCATCTAGTAGAAGCACTGTGTTATATGCCAAACCTGACTGACCTGACACTTCGAATGAATCTCCATGAGGAGTTCTACTCTTCATTGAAAGCGAATGCATCATCCATACAGGTATGTGTGTCCTAATGTAAATGTCATGGAGAGGGTCATAGAAATGAAGAAAAAGCAGTAATGATTATATGGGGCACATGTATGTATGTATGTGTTTTTTGTTCCAAACACCCTTTTTTAAAGGCCATTCACTTGGTATATTGGTACAATCATAAAACATGGAATAAAGGCAAACTACACATGTACTGATTCTGTTGAAATCCAAGTGTGTACAAGATTTGAATTGTTTTGATCACTAATCAATACCCAACCTTTTCCAAATTTGATTGATTTGAAAAAATATGTCATATAGCTTTGTTATAGCCAATTTGCCAAACTGAACCATAACAACAAATCTCCTGACTTAGAGGCAGGGAAGGAAAAAAAAAACTCAATTACTACCAGCATGCATCCTTCATGCAAATTAAAGTTAAATCTCCCTCTTCTTCACACAAATCATAATCTATCCAATAAGCACCTCAGCAAATCTTGGCATTAGAGAGTTAATTATATACTGTACTCGCATATTAAGGTGTCCAAAATCAACTATATACATCAAGAATATCAGGATGAGACATCAATTACAGCTCCATGTAGGCACAGCTACAGCCAGTCTCATCTCTGCTCACTGCATGTATGAGCTTTAACCTGCATACAGTGAGTGTATGTTCACTGGGGCATATCACTCCTCCTTAGGTACATTCCTTTTGTGCCTGAATAATTTGCATTATAAAGAAAGAGCTATTTCTCATTCCCTCACACTAAGAAAGATAACAAACAGTCCTTTTCAGGACTCCTCAACACTCTCTCTCTCTCTCTCTCTCACACACACATGGTGCACCCGCGAATCAACTGTATATCTACATCACCATGCAAGCCGACACTTACAAGCAGCATCTAAAGATTGCTATTGTTTTTTATCAATAGTCGATTTTCTGACCAATTCCAAGTTTGATTGATTTTGTAAATTTGTCATTGACTTTTTAAAGACCCAATTTTAATAAAGGCTTGAATTTACCAAACTGAACCATAGCATTAAACCTCCTGACCTAGGGGTCTTTTGCAAATGAAATCCAGAGTTATGAATACCTTAATTAAAAGATTAATAGCAAATGTATAGTTTGGCTGTTTGGGTATTATTAATTGTAATGTTATTGGGAGTAGGACGTATCAATGCACACAGGTTGGAAGCCCTATAATGAATATATTTAGAATTCATTGAAAAAATCCCTCCTACTATATCATTCTCTCCATATAAACCTAAGTGTGTTCTCTTACTTCAAGAGAGAACAATTGCATTTGAAAATAAAATCTATTCAAACGTTTTTGTTGAGAGTGTTGTCATGAATACAACTATGTATGTAATTAATGGAATTTGTGTGAAATGTAAGAATGCATTACGAAATTAGTAAATAAATGTATGCACACAGTGTTTATAGATGAGTTATTTACTATATTCATCATGAACACAGGTCAATACTCTAAAGCTTCATGGTGTCAAGTAGTGCTGTAAGTCAGACGCTATGTTCGTGTTCGGTTCGGTTCGGCAGAGTTCGGCAATTTTTCACCCGAACTTGGTTCGGTTCGGGGTTCGGTAATATAATAGCAAGCAGCGTTATAGCCACGAGGGTCGGCACTGGGCGGGTGGGCCGGCCTGCCGGGCCCGACCAGCACGGAGGACGTCTGCACACTGCTTCCGACCAGCACGAATTTCACATTAAAAAACTGCTCTAAACGTAATTATTTGTGAAGAAAAATACTACTTACATTTGTATTTCCGTCTTGAATCGTGTTTTATTTTCAATTTTAAAAGAATCATGTTTTCAATTTGTCAATAAATGATATTTTTAAAAAGATTTTCCGAGACGGTTGTTGTCTAATGTTAGAGTCATGAAAGCTGCCATCTTGAATAGAGATTCAGGCTGGTCAATAACTGTTTTTTATAGGTTTTTATTTTCAATAGGAAAAATATAAAATCCCTATTTTTCCTGAATAAATAAATACCATACTATAATATGTATTTATTTCATTATTTATATTGTAAAATTTGTTCGATATTGTTACAAATGAAATATTAATTTTTTGTTGAATGGGTTTGAGCTGAACTAGTTTTGATCAGGCACATGTATTCTTGTTTATGGCTTGCGATCGCGACGTAGAGTGGTCAGGATTTGGGATTTAAATTGCGCCAGTGAAGTCGCGCCCACCACTGGATAGGCATACATCACAAAGGCGGAAAATGGGCAAAAAGTAAACATAAAAATGAGCTCTCATGATATGAAAATTAGGTACAAAATGACAAGTTTATTAGCTTGCAAAAACGTTAATATTTTTCTGCCGAACATCCGAACCAGGCCTTTGCGTTCGGTTTGATTCGGTTCGGTTCGGAAGTGTCACGTTCGGCGAACTTCTGTTCGGTTCGGCGGTACGGCTACAGCACTAGTGTCAAGTGGTCCCACACCAGCCTCATCTTATCACCTACCAGAAGCACTGTGTTCTATGCCAAACCTGACTGACCTTACACTTAATTTGGATTGCAATGAGGAGTTCTACTCTTCATTGATATATGATACAGTACGTCATAAAACGTGGAATAAAAGCAAACTATACATGTACTGATTCTGTTGAAATCCAAGTGTGTATAAGATTGACAATGTTTTGATTAATAATCAATATCCATCCTTTTCCAAGTTTGATTGATATGAAAAATATGTCATAAAGTTTTGTTAGAGCCGATTTTAATAAAGGCTTGAATTTACCAAACTGAATCATAGCAAGAAACCTCCTGACTTAGGGGTCTTGTTCACATGATATCTAGACTCATGAATACCTTAAATACATTAATAGCAAATGCAGATTTCTGGGTACTATTAATTTCAGTGTTAGTAGGAGTAGGACTTATCAATTCAAACAGACTAGAAGCCCTATACAAAATTGCATATAGAATATAAAAAAAAATCACTATTACAAAATTACCCTCTCCATAGAAACTTTAGTGTGCTCTCTTTTTATTAATAGACATAAAATGCATTTGAAAAAAATAAAATCTATTCATTCATTATTGTTGAGAATATTTTTCTTTAATACATCAATGTGATTAATGTGATTTGTGTGAAATGTAAGAATACATAGAGAACTTAGTAAATAAAATGTATGCATGTATAGATGAGATACTTAACTATATTCATCATGAACGCAGGTCGAGACTTTCGAGCTTAATGATATCAGGTTTCCCACACCAACCTCGTCACATCATCTAGTAGAAGCACTGTGTTATATGCCAAACCTGACTGACCTGACACTTCGAATGAATCTCCATGAGGAGTTCTACTCTTCATTGAAAGCGAATGCATCATCCATACAGGTATGTGTGTCCTAATGTAAATGTCATGGAGAGGGTCATAGAAATGAAGAAAAAGCAGTAATGATTATATGGGGCACATGTATGTATGTATGTGTTTTTTGTTCCAAACACCCTTTTTTAAAGGCCATTCACTTGGTATATTGGTACAATCATAAAACATGGAATAAAGGCAAACTACACATGTACTGATTCTGTTGAAATCCAAGTGTGTACAAGATTTGAATTGTTTTGATCACTAATCAATACCCAACCTTTTCCAAATTTGATTGATTTGAAAAAATATGTCATATAGCTTTGTTATAGCCAATTTGCCAAACTGAACCATAACAACAAATCTCCTGACTTAGAGGCAGGGAAGGAAAAAAAAAATCATTTTGGGAGCTCCATTTCAAATTTTTGGGAAATTTTCGGGGGCTACTTTGTCAACTTTCGGGGGCTTTTCTTTCCATTTTGGGGGCTCTTTTTTTGCGTGCGACCCCCCGCTAAGATTAGCGTTGTATAAGGCCCTGTCGCCGGTTGCACAAACTGCCTATTATCCCCTCGCAGATGAAGTTGGAGGGGATATAGTAATTCTGCCGTCCGTCCTTCCGCCCGTAACAAATCTGGTTATCGTTCGGTAACTTCTTTAATGTTTGATGGATTTTAACAAAATTTGATATGAAGGCACATGGTATCAAAACACAGCCTACGTTTGATTTCGGAGTATATAGGTCAAAGGTCATAGCTCATTAGATATGCAAAAAAAAACTTATTATATATGCGAAAGTGTGGTTTTCATTCAATGGCGTAGGTAATGTTGAGTATGTACGTCAAAGGTCGCAGCTCATTACATATGACAAAAATTGCTAAATATAGGCCATTTGTACCCGGCGAGGGGATGCTACGCTTTGCATCGACTTCTATACTTTCTATTTATGATTTGTAATTTTGTTCATGCCAAATAAATTGAATTTAATTGAATTGAATACTATGTAAATGGAGATTCGGTTGAAATTTAAGTGTGTATAACATTGCTATTGTTTTTTTTTATCAATAGTCGATTTCTGACCAATTCCAAGTTTTATTGATTTTTTTAATTTGTCATTGACTTTTTAAAGACCCAATTTTAATAAAGGCTTGAATTTACCAAACTGAACCATAGCATTAAACCTCCTGACCTAGGGGTCTTTTGCAAATAAAATCCAGAGTTATGAATACCTTAATTAAAAGATTAATATCAAATGTATAGTTTGGGTATTATTAATTGTAATGTTATTGGGAGTAGGACGTATCAATGCACGCAGGTTGGAAGCCCTATAATGAATATATTTAGAATTCATTTAAAAAATCCCTCTTGCTATATCATTCTGTCCATAGAAACCTGAGTGTGTTCTCTTACTTCAAGAGAGAACAATTGCATTTGAAAATAAAATCTTTTCAAACGTTTTTGTTGAGAGTGTTGTCATGAATACAACTATGTATGTAATTAATGGAATTTGTGTGAAATGTAAGAATGCATTACAAAATTAGTAAATAAATATATGCATAAATTATATAGATGAGTTATTTACTATATTCATCATGAACACAGGTCAATACTCTCAAGCTTCATGGTGTCAAGAGTCCCACATCAGCCTCACCTTATCACCTACCAGAAGCACTGTGTTCTATGCCAAACCTGACTGACCTTACACTTAAATTGGATTGCATTGAGGAGTTCCTCTCTTCATTTAAAGTAAATGAATTATCCATAGAGGTATGTGTGACCTCATGTAAATGGAGAGGTTCATTAAAAGATAGAAAGAGCAGTAATGATTACATGTGGCACATGTACATGTTTTTTTCCAAACACCCTGTTTTAAAGGCCATTCACTTGGTTTATTGATACAGTCATAAAACATGGAATAAAAGCAAACTATACATGTACTGATTCTGTTGAAATCCAAGTGTGTATAAGATTGACAATGTTTTGATTAATAATCAATATCCATCCTTTTCCAAGTTTGATTGATATGAAAAATATGTCATAAAGTTTTGTTAGAGCCGATTTTAATAAAGGCTTGAATTTACCAAACTGAATCATAGCAAGAAACCTCCTGACTTAGGGGTCTTGTTCACATGATATCTAGACTCATGAATACCTTAAATACATTAATAGCAAATGCAGATTTCTGGGTACTATTAATTTCAGTGTTAGTAGGAGTAGGACTTATCAATTCAAACAGACTAGAAGCCCTATACAAAATTGCATATAGAATATAAAAAAAATCACTATTACAAAATTACCCTCTCCATAGAAACTTTAGTGTGCTCTCTTTTTATTAATAGACATAAAATGCATTTGAAAAAAATAAAATCTATTCATTCATTATTGTTGAGAATGTTTTTCTTTAATACATCAATGTGATTAATGTGATTTGTGTGAAATGTAAGAATACATAGAGAACTTAGTAAATAAAATGTATGCATGTATAGATGAGATACTTAACTATATTCATCATGAACGCAGGTCGAGACTTTCGAGCTTAATGATATCAGGTTTCCCACACCAACCTCGTCACATCACCTAGTAGAAGCACTGTGTTATATGCCAAACCTGACTGACCTGACACTTCGAATGGATCTCCATGAGGAGTTCTACTCTTCATTGAAAGCAAATGCATCATCCATACAGGTATGTGTGTCCTAATGTAAATGTCATGGAGAGGGTCATATAAATGAAGAAAGAGCAGTAATGATTATATGGGGCACATGTATGTATGTGTTTTTTGTTCCAAACACTAATCAATACTCAACCTTTTCCTAGATTTGAAAAAATATGTCATATAGCTTTGTTATAGCCAATTTGCCAAACTGAACCATAACAACAAATCTCCTGACTTAGAGGCAGGGAAAGAAAAAAAAATTCGGGGGCTCTATTTCAAATTTTGGGGAAATTTTCGGGGGCTACTTTTTCAACTTTTGGGGATTTTTTTTTCATTTCGGGGGCTTCTTTTTCTGGGGCTACTTTTTCATTAATTCATAAAAGGATACAGTTTGTTGAGATTTGTTTAGTAGGCTTAGGTTTCGGGCTTCCTGCTTCATAATTGCCTATTAAAAAGGAAACCCCTTTTTTAGTTCAATAACTAAGTGATCATGCATAGATTTGATGCAAGAACTGTATTAATAGACCCTTTGGCCATGAATTTCGATAATCATTTTTCAAAGTAAAATTTTCACAAGAAAATCAGACAGTTGTTCAAAAACGTAGACATTAGTAATACTTTTACTAATTCTAAGCTCAGGTTTCGGGCGCTTGTTCAGAAACGTATCCGAAATTTTACCCGTAACTCCGGCGTGGAGATACCCTACTAAAACATACCCAAAATGAAGTAAATATTCATGAAATGTCCAAATAAAGATCATGAGTTAAAAGTTGTTATGTTTATTACCTGTTACGTGTCAATTTTCTTGTTATTTTTGGAGTATATTTTTGAAAAACGATGATATTAGTATACACATTTTCTCAGGTTTCACGGCCAACCGCTGCAGAATACAAGTGCATACCGATGCTGTGTGAAGTTATCTACCGTAATGAGGATAACTTCACACAGACGCGCGCGCGCCCGCCCGCAACCCAGCATTAGTATGCACTTGTTTTCTGCAGCAGTTTGCCGTGAAACTTGAGAGAATGTGTATACTAATATCATTATTTTTCCCAAAAATACTCCAAAAATAACAAGAAAATTGACACGAAACAGGCAATAAACATAACAACTTTTAACTCATGATCTTTATTTGGACATTTCATGAATATTTACTTCATTTTGGGTATGTTTTAGTAGGGTATCTCCACGCCGGAGTTACGGGTCAAACTAAACCATAGCAACAAAAATCCTGACTTAGAGGTCTTGCGAACATGAAATCCAGAGTTAAAAATACCTTAAACACATTAATAGCAAATATATATCTATGCGTATTATTACTTTCAGTGTAAGTAAGAGGAGGACTCTTCAATGCAAACAGGTTTGAAGCCCTATAAAGAATACATATAGAATTTTGAAAAAATCACTATTACTAAATCATACTCTCCATGGAAACTTTAGTATGTTCTTCTTCTCAATAGACAAGAATTGAATATGAAAAGAAAATCTATTTAATAATTTTTGCTGAGAATGTTAGTATTAATACAACTGTAATTGAAGGAATTTGTATCTAATGTAAGAATACAGTGAGAAATTTGAAAATAAAATGTATGCATGTGTAGATAAGGTACTTAACTATATTCATCACAATCGCAGGTCAAGACTCTGCAGCTTCATGATATCAGGTTTACCACACCAGCCTCATCACATCACCTAGTACAAGCGCTGTGTTCTATGCCAAACCTGACTGACCTGACACTTCGAATGGATCTCACAAAGGATTTCTTTTCTATATTGAAAGCAATTGCATCATCCTTACAGGTATGTGAGTCCTTATGTCAATGTCATGGAGATCGACGTTCATTGAAAGAAAGAACGAGCGGTCATGATTGTATGGTGCACATGTATATATGTTTTTTTGTTTGTTAGTGAAAATGATATAACAGAAAACTTCTGCATAATCTACTTCTGTTGTTAGATCAAAATGTTCGCATTATTGTTTGCTTAAATTTCATCATAGCAGCCAAATACCTTTGAAAATACATGTAAACCTTGGCTAATATCAGAATATCCCATATGGAGTTATTTTCATTCATGTTTGGCAATATTTAGTGCTCTTATTTTAGTTTAAATACCGTCTTGTGTTTCTTTTAAACCTGATAAATTTACGGAGTAATCACAAGTTTCTATATTCACCGATGTTGCAATGCAAGTTTGGACTAGTCACAGAAGGCATATATGCGTAGTATGTTAGCTGTAATATATGCTGAAACAAACTTAAACAAAAACAAGTGATCGTACCATTCAAAACTTTATCTGAGAGCATATTGAGGAAGACAGCATCTACTCAAAATTAGTGTAAACAAATACATAACTTGGACAAAGAATTCAATAGTTGTCCAAGAAATGCCACAGAAATAGTGATATTTGAGGATATTTGCTATGTACATTTGTATCTGAATCAGTCTGCTGCGAGGTTCTTACACATGCACTGTTTATCTTGATCATCACTATGCTAGAATCCCTCTGCGGTAAAGAGCAGTTGTTTCGAGCATAGTAATTAGCACTAACAGTAGATGAGCAGCAGGCCCATTTCAATAAAAATGTACCCAGTAAGCCTTCAAATATCACTATTTCTGTGGAATTTCTTTAAACTATCCAAGACAACTATCTGCTTACTGTAATTTTCAGTCGTCTTTTTAGGTGATACGTACAAAGTAAACGTATCACCTATTGATTTCGTCAAGATTTTCTTTATTTTTTATTATTTATTATTCTGCCATATTTTTGTTCGCAAGATATCTCAAGACTGAATGAAGCCATTATCATGAAACTTGCCATATTGATAGATCTTAGTCTAACTTAATACTGCGTTACTTTTCAGCGAATGAAAGTTATCGTGACGTCATCCAGGCGCAATTTTGTGAAAATCAACTTATGATCCTATCTTCATAATGGAAAGAGATTTCTCATTCATATTTATCACGATTAAGCTCAATATCCGTCCGGTCAATTTCAGGTCAATTAACTTGCGCAAACGCGCGCGTACGCTTTCATCCGCGCGTTAATGCGCGCGCAAATTTTTTAAATGCTCCAAATCATCCCAATTTTGTTTTGCATACGTTGCAGGCCATATAGAGCATTTGACAAAGAATCGCTCAAACGCGCATGTGCACGCGTTTCCGTCCGCTACGGCCGAACGCATAAAAATTGCCCCTCAAAATTTTTTGACAGGATATTCCTCATATTTTTCTGAGCAATTTGATACCATTTTCATCTCTTTATCACTATTAATAACGGATTGAGCGTCCGTTCAAGATAAGTATCCGTGCGCGCAAGCTCATGTATTACATAGCATATATTGGCAAAAACATGCCCATAAAAAGTCCATTGGGATGAATAATGACTGCCAATTTTTGTTCATATTTAGATAGAGTATGAGTGGGAGATATGATTTCATATCTCATTTGGCCGTCAAGTACATCTTGACGTCATCATAATGGCCTTGGAAGTCAAAATACAAAAATGCATATTATGACGTCATTATATTTATGGAAAATTTAGTGTATTTCTCGTAATATTGATTGATTTTCTTCCAAATGTTGATATGTTCTAGCTGTGACAATTTGCTACAAACGCAGTTGCCACGATTTGTCATTTTGACAAAGGCATCATGGCGTTTTTTGGCGATTAAAGGAGGCATGTCAATTTTTCATATTTTGCGTGTATCCTCTATGGGACATGACCTTTTCTCAAAACTGGATTCTACATTTCCGTCTTTCACGAGCAATATCTCCGTTGTTTTAGCTTGGTTTTCGCTGAGCTTCGTGTATGTTGTAGCTGAGACAATAAGCCATCTCCAGTGTGCCATTTATTTTTCTATCAGATGCCGGAATCATGCTCATATTTCACTTGCAAAGTGGGATTTGAGAATTCCATTTTTTTCGTTTACGTGTAATCGCTATGGGATATGTTTCGGTATATCGGTAACGCACTTGACTTCTGACCTTGAGATCCCTGGTTCGAGTCCGGGCGTCTCCAACAATTTTTTTCTTCACTTTTTTTTCTTTTTGACCTTTCATTGTACCATTTCCTTTAATTATTAAAACACGTAGAATCGCAAATAATGTAACAAATAACCCTATTTTCATTATTATTACACTATTTACCCTTAATCTATTACTTTTTGCGTGTAATCCCTATGGGAGATGACTTGTTCTCAAATCTGGATTCTACATTTCTGTCTTTTGTGAGCGATATCGCCGTTATTTCTGCTTGGATTTTGTTGATTTTTGAGTATGTTGTAACTGAGACAAGTTTCAACATGATTTATGTAGACTATTTTACATTATCATGACGTTCTCATAGTAAAAAATTCAATCATAGGTGACATGTCAGTTATCATATATATAACAATCATCAATCGAATACCTGAAGGGAGCGCTATACCACTTTTAATCATGGTCGTCTTCATCATCATCGATATCGTCATTATCGCAGGCATGAACATTATCATTATATCATCATCGGCAATTTCGGCACACTGTCATGATCGTTATTCAGGAGCCTAGCTATTTATGCTAGAAATATTGAAGGCATTTTTCTCAATTGCATCTCCCCTCTCTCTCTCTCTCTTCTCTCTTGTTCTGTCTTCCTTCACCTAGTCTTGTTCTGCCCCTCTCCTTCTCTTGGTCTCTCTCATCTGCATCTCTCTTGTTCTCTCTCTCTCTCTTACACTTTCACCCTCTCCCTCTCACTGTTTCCCTTTCCCTCTTCTTCTCTTGATCTGTCTCCTTCTGTCTCCGCCTCTCTCTCTTTCTCTACTCTCCCCCTTTCTCTCTGCATCATCTCAGCTTGTCTCATTTATATGTATAACAATTTAATCCAAGGAAATTTGAGGCAATTTCTATCGTTTGGCCATTCACTGCCATGCATAGTAACAATCGTTTCTAGGTTTAACATCATAGATGTTGGGTTATGGAATATTAATATCTTACTCATATTTTATATTAAATCAGGACTAAATAAATTACTATGTACATTTTGTATTATTTATAAAAAAAAGTGTTTTAAGCTTGTTTAGTATAAGTAGAAGACAGTTTAATCCTCTATCGAAAACCTGAAGGGGGCGCTGTGCCATTTCTAATCATGATCATCATTCTAATATCGTCATCATCGTATTCATGAACATAATCGTTTTTTGATTATCGGCAACACTTTCATGATCAGTATTCAAAAGAGCTAATTTATGCTAGAAATATGGAAGGCATTGTTCTCAATTGCATCTCTCTCCTTCCTCTCTCTTGCTCTGTTTCCATTCTCCTCTCATGTTCTGACCCTCTCTTTCTCTTGGTCTGTCTCTGCATCTCTCTTTCTCTCTACTCTTTCACCCTCTCCCTCTCTCTCTCTCTCTCTCTCTCTCTTGCCTTGCCTCCCTCTTATTTTCTTGCTCTGTCTCCCTCTTATTTTCTTGCTCTGTCTCCCTCTGCCCTTCACAGTTGAAAATTGATTCATGGATAGACTATAATGGGAATAGTATTTTATAACGAAAGATGAAATCGTGAAAATGCGTTCTTCATTATGTTACACATGAGCATACGTATCACCTAATTCATCTAAGTGACGTCTAGTCTCGTTGGATTTGTTTTCATAGTTTTGAATGAAATCTTTGTACGATTACGTATGTTTGTTTGGGTTTGTTTCGGCACGGATTACAGCTAATGCAGTGTACTGCACGTTCCTTCCGTGACTAGTCCAAATATGCCTTGGAATAGAGAAGGGTAATGAAACTTGTGAAATATGAGCTTTTCAAAGAAGCATGCAGTGTTGAGAATGAGAAGAAAAAACTCTCTTAAAACAATTATTTAATCGGTATGTTGTGAAGAAGAATTTTTAGAAAGCCATTTTGTTATTCCAACATTATTTTTGTTAGCATGATTCTTCATCCTGCATTAATCAAAATGGTGGCTCGCATATTCTGTTCTTACCTTTACACCATTAAGTTGTGACATTTAGAGGCATGATATTAGTACTAAACATCGCCAAACACGGATATGATGAATATAATATTTCATTGCTAACAAACGTAACTTATAAGGGGCTAATTTTTCATCACCATCCAATTTTGGGAAACAGGTACTTAATTCTTATGGCCTGGGACACAAGGCTATCGGGCTGGACTTGGGTACCCAGTCCTTGTTTTCGCCTTCTCTAGGTTGCCCTTATTTTGTTAGTGCCTCCTTCATTTTTTGTTCATTGCGCTAAACCATAATTTAAGTTTATTTAATTAAAATTGTCCCTTCTGTGAGATGGGGGACCCCCTCTACATACACGTACCCTCCCCCTCACGCTCTCTGTTCCCTCATGAAAACCATTTGGCTCTTTAGACTATTATAGTTGAACCTTCTTGGCAATATGTAATGAAAGATTCAAAAAGGATGAAGTGATTCGATTTTGGGGTGAGATGTGCAAGGTCATAAAATTGTAGAAATCACATAAATGTATTGTTAGTAAGTTATTTTAAACCAATCTTGGCTCAAGTACGTTTATTAAGAACTGATTAGATTTTTAGTGGAAGAGATCAACCGTGAATAATAAACAGGGTCATGAATTGTTAAAAAATCCCAGAAAAGACCTTATTAGTCTAGACATTAACCAAAAAAATGAACCAATTTCAACCAAACTGCCTCAAGTTTGTGTGGGCATGCAGAGATTAAATGGAAAGAGTTTAGGTTTATGTGGCCAGATGTTAAAGGTCACAGGATCATTGATCTTTGAACATACATGTAGAGGGAGTCATAACAGTGACGCAGTCACATTCATCCTGTTTATTCTGCATTGTGTACATTAAATATGGGTGAATGTATATTTTGGTTGTGCACAGTGCTATCATTTTTGCTATCATTTCTGATGCTGCACAGTAATACCAATTGTTAAATTCCATAAATTTAGTATCAAGGATGCACAAGATTCTATGCTATTAAGTCAGGACAGATCTTGCAAATAATCTCAGACACATTGCTTACAGCCCTTCTAGGGTTGAATCGTGAAAGTAATGCTCTTCTGTTCTCTGTAGATGTTCTCCAATCCCCTAACATAGTAGGAGAAAAAGTACAAAGATTTGTCCAGGTAGTTTTTATACTTGGTTTCAGTATAATAATTAAATTCCTACTGCTATAATAGTAATTACTATACTACCATTACTACTATAGTAAAAACTACCAATATTTTTAACATTACAAGTTTTCATGAAATTGCAGTATGTATTGGATCCATTTATTTTAGAAATTTCGGTAAATGTCATGAGCATATGTTTCTTACTCTAGCTTTTTTTAATTCCCCATGCTTCTTTTGTTTATGAGATGTAACTGTAACTCTTGGGTGTATTTTCCCCAATAAAATAGATTATATGCCAGAATGTAATAAATCCACTAATGCCTGGATTACATTTGGCCTGCGATTAGTCTACGGAGCCCGTATCCTGCCCGTATCCCCTTTTCCTTGCGGCCTCTATGCAGAGGCAGAAGTTATACAAATTTGAAAAATCGTAAGCCCGTAGACATGTCGTAGGTGGCATTTCACAATCCCCTCACGGTCATCGCGCGGAGGCCTGGCGCTGATCGTGCAGCAAACTGGCTCCGTACGATTTCCGTGCGGAGGCTGCAGAGACTGCACGGATACTGCACTGAAATTGCACGATTTCCAAGCAGCCTCTGTACACATAAACATCGTAGCCCGTAGCTTCTTACGATGCCACCAAAATCGAACAAAAAAAGCGTAGACCAATTTATCGTACGGCGCCCGGGGCAAATGTCATCTACGCATTACTTGTGACTGATACAAGGTTTACATGCAATGTTGCTGTTATATTGGACAAAAGGAATTTCCATTTTCGGTTTAACTTAATAAAATTTGGAGTGGACTTTAAAAGATTATTATCCTTACTATAATTTGGCTAATCTTGTGTGTATGTCTGTCTGTCTGTCTGTGTGTCCTTCCGTTTGTTTGTTGACGCTTTTTTCCGTGGTCTTCCAGGAATTTCGCCCATTCCCACTTTTTAAACCCCCAGATTGCCATGAAGAGGTTTATTTTCACCAATTTTGTCTATTTGGGGGTTCTAAGTTTAAAATACGTAAGTTTCTATTCGCTGCTCCAACAGGGAATAAGATTGCTTATTGTAGGCACATTGTGCAATGAGGATCACCGCACACGCTGGGATTCAATTTTCGCATGCACAAACACAAACTCCACAAACAGTCACTGCGGGTCGGCACGTCACGTGAGCGGGCAGCTCTCACCGAATCTCTGCATCGAGATTAGGCTTAATTTATAGTCCTTTTGAGTTGCTTCGGAATCACAAGAGTGAATAGGCAATAGTTTAACATCTGAGAGGAATTAAATTACATGATTATATTTTGACATGCTTGGCAAACGAACCAACCAGTTTAAAGATTTTGCAATGTATTTTGCGTTACTAATTATTTTTGATTTTGTGTATAAATATTATTGTGTCATGACTTTGTATGAGGGTCGTAGGCAAATTAACCGACACGGTTCAAATTGGTTTTAAAATCTCACTCAATCAAAAAAGATGTATTTGCCAGGTTGTGTATCTGGACACTTGATTTTAACCGGCTTTATAGCTACAAATGATAGGCCTTCATATTAATGTCGATCATCATTAGGAGCGACTTTCAAACGATTTTCTTTTGAGGTAAACGGGGATTTGACGCTCTAATGTGTGACTTTTTCGCCCCAAAAATCCCTAAACACGGGGTATGATTTTGGGTCGAAAAATCTTTTAAAGTCTTTTGCAAGTCAAAAAATGAATTGTTAAATTCCAACGACATTTGAAAGACAATAGGCTAATTTAGATGTTCCCTCAAAACGAAAGGATTTGAAAATGACTTTTAGTGGGAAAATAACGACCATTAGTTGACGAATCGACTTAAGTGATTGCAATCGCCTAAGTAATAGTCTGATTTTCAGACCCTTTTACCGAATGATCGTACGTTTTGTGCTGCACAATTAATTATTGATGTAGACAATTGCTCATCGGTATTTGTTACAGCGCATTTGTTGATACAAAGAAGAAAAAAATGTCGGTCAGCCACTATTCACAGATATATACCTTGAATATACCTTGAAGTCCACACCTCGCCATCGTGGTGATGAAGATCCCGTAGATAGTGTGGTGTGGCAGGGTTAAGGGGGTCCCATGGGACCCATTTAAAAACCCAGGTTGGATAGTTGTTGTTTGAAGCTTAGGAGTGTGGGAGCATCAATGGCAGTTTGTGGCAGCTTGTTCCATTTGCTTTACAACTCTCTGGCTATAGAAATTTTTCCTGATGTCAAGGCGGCTTCTTGTTTTGGCTAGCTTCATGGAATGGCCTCTTGTTCTTTCATAGCTAGCAAACTGAAAATAATTCTCGGGGTTGGATTTGTCGATTTGCGTCATTATCCTGTAGGTTTGCAGTAGGTCTTGTGGGACGCGTGTTCCACGGTTTAAATAATAGCCCGAAACGAAAATGAAGAGTATGGGACGCAGTGGTGAAGTTAAAGATGTTTATTCGTTTTTTAATAAATAAAAAACGGAAACCCCCTAGACTAAATGTCACACGGGTAAGAAATAATACTACGTCATCGTCTGTTGTAGCTTTGTAGCGTGGTTTGTATAACTAAACCTCAAGTTACGCCTCAGCGGCTGTATAAATGGTGCAACACAAAAAACAGGCTAGTTCAATGACGGCTTAAGCTTGTCGGACCAGGGACGTGATAGAGAAGGACTGGAATCAAGCCGCTCTCCTTTGACCCCATGCTCCAAGCCGCCGAAAAGTTATGCGCTAATCTGCAACTGTTGACCAGATGGTGAGATAAAAGAGCGCATGAATTTCAGGATTTAGAATTCCTACACCAGAAAATGGTACCACAGCAACTGTTCGCTGTCCCTGTCAATGATTTCTCATCCATTGTTGAATGTGTAAAGAGGAGAACAAGCGAACACAAACTTGTGTAATTTCATCCTTTTTTAAACCTCAAAAATACAAAAAACACGCAAAAACACGCATTAGCAAACTTAATGTTATTGAAGATTGTAAATCATGGATCAAATAACGGGACACTAAAACATGCACAAATTAGCGCATTATCCTAAACTATTGAGTTTTTGTCAGGATGTAATTTTTCTTTTACCAACTCTGGCACACAAATTATAGGAAGGACGGAGTTCTAAATTGGAAATGTGTTTGATGCACTATTCCCAATACAATCCCCATATAAAGTTTTTGATTTACACTGAAATTTTGCCTGTAATTCAATATTTTGTAATAAATGTAAAACTGGTGCCTGGCTTCCGAAAGTCCCCGCAGTGGAAGCGCGGTTCGGAGCATGGAACTTCAAATCCATGTGGAATGTTACACATCCCATTGTTACGCTTTTACTCACGAATGCGTTTGAATAAATTACAAGAGTTTCGCCGGCTTGATTCCAGTCCTTCTCTATCACGTCCCTGTCGGACGGTGTAAAAATAAAACAACCATGCAGCTTCGCTTAAAGCCAGTGAACGAATGTCCGTTAATGAAAATGCCCATCAGGGCCTTGCCTGACATAGCGCACGTTCGGGAGGACTACTTTCGAGCATGAATGCACATCCTTCTGAACTAAGAACAATAATCAATTTTAGGATAGAACAATAAAACATACATGAGAAAATATCATAATTTCATTATGATACATTTAACTTTACCTACAAACAATTTATAGATAAAAAATCAAGGGACTACTTTGTCCTTAACGTAAGTACACAGACCCACGTGACCATTAAAGTAATAAGGCTTCGGGTCTGACACGTATGTTTTAAATTAGACACACCCAATATGCTGTACGGTGTTCTTAAATGAAAAACCAAGTTTTAAAATGGTAAAAACAAGTTTGGTCACTACAGTCTCCCCTCTCTCTTCTTTTCTCCAAAGTAGTTAGTTTCAGTTTTGCTAGTCTCTCTTCATATGGTAGATGTTGAATGCTTGAAATGAGTTTTGTGGCTCTTGCTTGAACTTTTTCCAACTTCTTTTTGTCTTTTTCCAGGTAGGGACACCAGGCTTGAATGGCGTAATCTAGGATACTATACATGACATATTTATAATCCCTCCAACGGTTCTACAGAATTTGAAGTTGGCTGCAAAAGGGACATAGTATCTTTAACATGGGATATGGTTTGTAATTTTATTGTTTAGACTGGATGCCAATATTGTGTCGCTAAGGTACACATTTTTTGTGTGGATAGCCCCCCCCCCTGATAATAGGTACCCTTTTCCGCAAAAATGACCCTTAAAATTGGGCAAATCTGCCAAATGCCCCCCCCCCCCAGCAATCCCTTTGATAAAAAGCTTAATTTTAATTGCTCATTCATCCCTTTGATCATTCCCGGATCATTTATTTGATGAAAGGTCAGTTTGTTACGGGTAAAATATGCTAGTTATTATAATTATTATTATTATATGTTACAGGATTGTTTTCCTCAGATTAGGAAGGGAAACTTCAGGTTCAATGGAGTTGCTCAAGATGACTTGAACTCATTTCTTCAAACTCTTGTATGTTTTCAAAGGTTAGTACAGTAGGCCTATATGTGATTAAAAAAAAAAATCAGATAACAGCATGTAGATTTTTCATGAGTAGTGCGATTCAGAAACAATGTAAAGAGCCTTTAATGGAATACCAAGAAAAGATACAATGCTGATATATATACCCCATCAGAGAGCACGCAATAACGTGATACTGTGTAAATTAAAATAATTTAAGATTTCTTGTCTGACAACACAAATTATTCAGTAACAGCTTTATTGAACAAACAAATTCACTACTGTAAAGTGCTTTCAACCTTTAATTTGTAGATTGTGTGTGTGTTCTTGATATTTTTGTTACACTGTAGTCTATTTTTTTTCTTTTTCATTCACTGTTTCTTGAGACAATTTCTTTCAATAATACCAATATTTGATCTTTCAAACAGATAATAAGAAAAATCTGGTTCCTTTACAGCTTACATGACTTGGACAGCTCAAGTGACTCAGATGGCTCGGCCAACTCAGGCAACTCATATGACTCGGACGGCTCAAGTGACTCAGATGTCTTGGCCAACTCAGGCAACTCAAATGACTCAGACGGCTCAAGAGACTCAGATGGCTTGGCCAACTCAGGCAACTCAAATGACTCGAACGGCTCAAGTGACTCAGATGCCCCGGCCAACTCAGGCAACTCAAATGACTCGGACGGCTCAAGTGACTCGGATGCCCCGGCCAACTCAGGCAACTCAAATGACTCGGACGGCTCAAGTGACTCAGATCCCCCGACCAACTCGGGCAACTCAAATGACTCGGACAACTCAGCCGACTGTGGCAACTGAAATAACTTTGATTGCTCGGCTGACATGGCTAACATCAGTGTTACCACTGATGTACACTCTCCGAGAAGGGCATTACCACCATCAGACCATCCTCAACACCAACCTATGGGTGATGTACACTCTCCAAGAAGAACATTACCATCATCAGACCACCCTCAACAGCATGTTGGCAATACATCAGATGCTGTATCTCAATATTCTCCCGTACCCTACAGAGAAGGTAGCAGTAGTCAGAGAAGGTAGCAGTAGTCAGAGCAGGCCTTACAAGAGGCAAGCTCCTTCTACTCAGTCAAGAGTTCCAGAGGATGATCCTGAAATTCCAGAGAAGCAATCAAAGTATGAAGTCTAGTTGCTATGGTATCGGTAGAGTAAGACAAGTGTCCCAGTGGTAACACCTTATCTTGACTTTTTGTATGTATGATACAGGCTCCACACTAACTTTAATTTTTGGAAAAGAGGTTGAGATTTAACTTTTTACACTCTGTATGCATGAGTCCTAAGAAAAAAACTCCAAAATTTGGGGGTCCGGGCCTAGAGTTTTGGCGGTCCATGTGTTCCGGCTGCGTATTTTTTTTTTCCCACTTGAGTTCCAGACCCCAGTATGAACTCATTTTCATACAGCTAATCAGAGCTCATCTTGTCATTACTGGGGTCCGGAACTCAAGTAGGAAAACAAAATTACGCGTCTCGGCTAGCCTGTTGGTTTTGAGTCCTGGTCTAATTTGGGGTAAAAAGGAGTTTTATCCGCAATATTTGCAAGCATTTAAATATTTGTAAAAGACTGTTTTCTTCTTTTTTCACTTTGATGAGTATGTACATGTACAGTTCACTATCTGGTGTTAGTTTATTAGTTTTATGAGAAAGAGAACATAATATTGTCACAATGTTCTAATACCTGTGAAAGGCCCATGTAGAAAGTGATACAAAAATTGGATATGTGTTGTAAATGTTAACTCAATAGGCCCAACACAGAGTTGCATCAAGAGCCCATTGTGTACCGTACCTGTTTTATGCAGAAAGGGGTCATGGTGGTAAATGTTTTTGAAAATACTCTAAACAGGGGGTCATTTTTACCCGGCTATGATCATGCATTATGCATATGTATAGAAGGGACTAGTAGTTATAAGGATAAGAATAATGACTTCTGATAGAGTGCATACCCCCGTTGTGCCATGACACTCCTGGCGCTCAAACAACATCACCTTGGCCCTAGTCGGCGGCCAAATATGTAGCACTTTGGCATGTCGGGTGCCCATTTATACCTGGGTGGAGAGTAGCAAATGTGGATTAATGCCTTGCCCAGGATGTTAGAGCTGGGATTTGAACCCTGAACCCTTGGACTGAGTCTAGTGAGTGAACCAGTATATAAGCTCTTGCTATCATGTCAACTAACCACTCATAATTGAGGATGTAGTTATTTTAATGAAACTATGATTAAATAAAGTCTGAAATGATTTGTTTGATATATCACCAGAAATGACCACAGATAAAGAACTATTACTTTATCTATATTGTCAACTACATGTAACCGCACACAATTGAAGATGTACTTTCTTCACAACATACAAGTGCTGTTTGTTAATTAATGTCTGTCAGACTCATAGTACACAATATCGTCATGATATAAAATTAATGTAGACTATTTCTGTGTTTGCAATTTTTTCTGCTCTGAGCATTCCTGCATTTTGATCGCAGCGCTCTTCCTGAAATCATTTGTTAAATTGAAGCCCATGTTTAATAAAGCTGAAATGAATAACAAATGAGCCAATCATACAACAGACCGCTTTAATATAATGTATTGTAAACTTTAATCATTTTGCATTAGGTAATTTGCATGCAATGTATGAAATACCACCCAAATTTCACAAGTGAGATTATGAGTTGAAGAATGTAATATTTCAAATTATCTTATCAAAATGTCACTTTATATGTCAATGTTATTGCACATGTTCAATAACAATATAATTAAGTAGAATTGTTAGCAGAAATGACCCAGATGTTAAGAGTCATATTGCTCTAGTTATCTTGTATACAAACTCAATATGATAGTTAAGAACTAACTTTGTCTGGTAAGGGTGTATGCATATATGCCTGAGTTATCAGTGTAACAGTATGTTGGAGATGTATTGTAAATTAAGAACTACATCCAGTGCTAGATTTTAAAATCCATCTGAGGAAATATTTTCCAGGATTTTCTTTACAACACTCCAGTGTAAATGTAAATATGTGCTATAATGTGAAGATACATGTCTCTTTTGTCAATATAACTTGCCTGAGTTATCAGTGTAATATTTAATTTGAAATTGATTATCGTTTGTACATGTTTAACTACAATCAC